>OX101728.1:6411374-6575638 GCA_944452665.1 Stenoptilia bipunctidactyla | reverse complement strand
GCATGGAATTAATAAGTACTACGTACAACTGGAAGGCTTACTGTGCGTCTAAGCACGTGCCGAGTGAGAGGTCATAAATCTTGGTTTGTCCCTTTCTAACTAGTGTAACCATTCTTACCTGTATACATTGGACATTTAGATAATCGCTCAATGCCTACGAATAAATTTAATAATAATAAATGACGTGCGTACTTAAGGCAAATCGGCCAGTGTGATGTGTGGTTTCAATGAGGTTCGAAGAAAACAATCCACAGCTGTACAGCGCACAGTTTATTTTAAGCCACAAAGTTTGTATAGAGGAGAAAATATAAATTTACTGAGTCTAGATACTATTAGAAGTGCACTAATGAAAGCAGGAGAAAGTTCTTATCACTTAAGGATCCTAGGGCGTGGATCCATCTCTACGGTACGGCGGCGGCCCCGTATGCCGTGTAACGGCACGGCGCCGTTGCCGGTAAACAGCGCGGCACCGCACTGTGCCATGGCACCCACCCGCACTGTGCCATGGCACCCACCGCCGTGCACAGCACCGTACGGCACGGCGCCGTACCGTATAGATGGATCCACGCCCACACGCATGTACCTACTCATAGGTTCACGGATCGTAAATTTCGACTGGAGAGACGCGAGATTCGATGTCCAGTGCGGCAGCAGCGGCCGGCGCTCGGGCATCCAATTCGGAAACAAAGGATGTGTGGTAAATAAAACAAAATAAATAGTACCAATATTTATTATTTATCTTTGAAGTTATAAAAATAATAGGATTCACTAAGCCCGTTATGGTTCTGTATGGCTTTAAACTATGAATTCTTGCTCCCACAATATCACACATTTATTATAATAATAATAAATTCTTTATATATGGACGACATTAAGTTATATGCCACAAACATTACAGATTTATTTAGACTCGTAGATATAACCCAAATATTCTCTGATGATATAAAAATGCATTGCATTTTTTCTTTAACTCCAAATCCGAAGGCAATCTGGAATTGTAAAAAAAAAATTTTTACTATAGTATTTCTTTAGTTTGTTTAGGTGTGTTGAGGCTGTGCATTTATCACAGAAGAATAATAAACACATTTATAATTCTATGATTTAATGATCGAGGAAAAATACTATAAAGACAAACAGAACCAAGTCAACAACAAAATACATAGTAACTAGGCAACGCAAACACAGACTAAAAATAAACTTTCAAAAGAATAATATAAGGGCTATGAATACACCTTAACATCCTCCCTTTTTGATAGTTTTATTGAATGCCCAGCTTGCTTAATATGACCAAAAGCCTTGGTCGGTGCACAGCCTTCGTCAGGATGTCTGCGCACTGATGTTCAGTAGGAACATATTTGACCGAGACTTCATTCTCATTAACTAGTTCCCTGATATAGAAATGCCGCAGGCTTATATGTTTTGTGCGTTTGCATACTATTGGATTTTGGGCAATTTTGATGCACGCATCGTTGTCTACGTATAGCGTCGGCGTCTCTTTGATCTCGGTAACTTCACTAATCAGTCTCTTAAGCCATATCATCTCCCGAGCAGTTTCGCTAGCAGCTACTAGTTCTGCTTCTGTGCTTGAGATAGCTACACATGTTTGCCTTCGACTGGCCCAGCATATTGTACCTTGAGAGTATGTACATAGAATGCCAGAAGTGGAACGTCCGGTCGTGGAATCTCCTCCATGATCAGAGTCACTATAACATATAAGACGTTTGTCGCCTTTTTTATATATGACACTATAATCTAAGGTGCCTTTAATATATCTGAAGATTCGTTTAACTTTCTGTACATCATCCTTAGAAGGACTTTCTAGATTTCGAGAAACAACGCTGATAGCGTATGATAGATCAGGACGCGTTCCAGTCATCAAATATGTCAGGGCACCAACAGCTTCTCGATAAGGAAACTTGACGTCATCCTCACTTAAGTCTGGTGATAGTACTCCATCCTTTAAGATTGGCGTGCTGACAGCTTTACATGTATCCATTCCAAAGCTTTTGAGCAATTTCTCAGAATAATGTTTCTGTGTAAGTTTAATGGAACTGTCATCCTCTTTGAGAATTTCTAAGCCCAAGTAATATGATGCAGGTTTAGTAGTTATCTTAAATCTTCTTTTGAGTTCATTTAGAAATCTTTCAGATTCTTTAGGATCTGACGAGGCTACTAAACCGTCGTCAACATACAACGCCAGAATAATTTTATTCTTTTGTTTTTGTCGAACAAATAGACAAGGATCATTCTCACATTGTTTGAATCCGATACTTTTTAGATAATCCACAATGCATTTATTCCAGCAGCGTGGCGCTTGTTTAAGCCCATAAAGACTTCTTTTAAGTCTACACACTTTTTTCGTACCATCGCTATATCCTTCTGGTTGGGTCATATAGATTTCTTCATCTAGTGAGCCATTAAGAAAGGCTGTTGCGACATCGAATTGTGTCAGAGTCAAGTCTTCGTTAACAGCTATGTTAAGAATTAATCTCACTGTGGCCAACTTAGCAACCGGGCTAAAGGTTTCGAAGTAGTCAATCCCTTCTTTTTGTGTATAGCCTCTCGCTACGAGTCGAGCTTTGAATTTATCGAGGGTACCATCTGCATTCGTCTTGACTTTGTAAACCCATTTGCATGATATTGGTTTTCGACCTTTTGGTAGATCGGCCAGTGTCCAGGTTTTCGTGTCAGCGAGGGATTTTATCTCGTTATTCATCGCTTTGGACCATTCATCGCATTGAGGGCTCTTAATAGCCTCTTTGTATGTTTGTGGTTCTATATATGAACTTATGTTCATAATGTAGTCGTCAAATCTCAAGGGTTTTCTTAATAAGCTTCTGTCGCGAAGAGATCGGACATTTTGCTCTATAATAGGACTCTCTGATTCAGTTTCAGACTGATATGGCGTTTCGTAACTTTCAGCTTCGGGAAACTCAGGAGTATTTCCAGGTTCAATATCTTCAGGTTCTTCTACTGGATTTGATGAGTCAGGAAATGTCTGTGGCACATCAATAGACACATGCTGTTCGTCAAAGTCATTGTGCACTTCCTCCCTTGCATCAGACATTTGCTGATTTCCGGATGTCATGGGTAATGTAACTTCTGTTTCAGTTTCATCCATTTTCTCATCTTCCGTTTCAAGTCCGATAGATTCTATAGGTAATTCATTAAAAATCACATCTCTGGATCTAACAAGTGTTGGTTTTCCATATTTATCGAAGCTTAGTAAACGGTATCCATCATCACCTTCATAGCCGATCAAGATACATTTTTGAGCCTTTTTTGAAAGCTTAGTACGCTTTTGCTTAGGTACATGGGCGTAGCATTCACATCCAATTACTCTCAAATGTTTTATGGACGGTTTTCTATTTAGCCATAGTTCAAAAGGTGACTTACAATCAACGCCTGTAGGTCCTGTTCTGTTAAGGATGTAAGCGGCTGTGTTCACTAGTTCAGACCAGCAACTGACAGGTAATTCTTCATGAGAGTGCATCATACTGCGTGCAGCTTCTACCAACGTTCTGTTGTCCCTTTCACTTGACCCATTCTGTTGTGGAGTATAGGGCATAGTCAAGCGTTGCTTTACACCAGCAGTTTGCAGTATTTTTCTAACATTCTCATTATCAAACTCGCCTCCATTGTCGCTAAGTAGTTCTTTGACTGTATGACCAGCAGTCTTACATTCTTGTAAAACTTGTTTAAGCTTCTCACAAACTTCAGATTTGTGTCTTAGGAAGTAAACAAAGCGATATTTAGTGAAGTCATCTTTGAAGAGAACGAAGTATTTGTACTTGCTAAAGGAGCATGGGAACGGCCCACAAACATCTGCGTGTAGTATTTCTCCAGGTTCCTTAGATCTCACTCTTGTTCCGAATTTCTGTCTATGAGTCTTGCCATAGATGCATCCAGTGCATAACTCAGAATCGAATGGTACTTTTATACCAAGTTCTTGTTCGATAACCTTCTTGACATGTCTTTTATTCTGGTGAGCAAACCTTTCATGATAAAGTTGGAGGCTGGACAAGACATTCGCTTCTGAATTGGAGGAAATCAAAGTTTTTGCATTGAGTTTATAAAGACCTCCATTCTTTGAGCGTTTTCCTTCTAGGGAGATTTGTCCGTTTACTTTCAAATGACAGATTTCTCTTTCAGATATGAAGACACTGTTTTGTAATTTATCTTGTGCTGCCAGAACTGAGAACAAATTCTTTTTAATTTCGGGTACATACCAAACGTCATTTAGTATATGTCTTGCTTTATTTTATCCACAAAAGCTGTCAGATGTACAGTCCCTTTTCCAAAAGCTCCAATTATAGCACCATTTGCAGTCGTCAAGGAATAATTGCTGGTACAACTTTGGAAAGTTGTAAAGAAATCTCTCCGATGTGTGACATGGTTATTTGCACCATTGTCTACATACCAACTGTCATCATCACTGTTTGATACAGCATCAAGCTCTTGTACAGAATCAGCATACATCAGGAGAGTGTTAATTTTTCCTTGGCTTGTTGTGAGCGTTGAAGGTTTGGGTGGTCTACCATCTGATATCCATTTATGACATTTAAATTTGGTTTTGTTGCTAATTTGTGTTGCAAATGCTTCAGTCGACGTTAAGCCAGCCTGATTAGTTAGAGACTTTTCAAAGTTGAATATCTGCACTGTTAAATTCTCAATATTACGATCAGCTTTTGACAAAAGTAACCAGCTTGACTTGAATGGAAAGTAGGTTTCTGGTAGTGTATCTAAAATTTTACAAATAAGTAAAACTTCTGGTAATTCACACTTATATTCATTCATCAACTCTACTGTCAAGTTGTGCCACAAATTCTTGATTTTCGAAATATGTGTCGCAATGTCGTGCTGCGGATCTTTGCAATAATGAAAGAATTCTAGAGAGTAGGTGTAAGTTTTGTCGTCCGTTGAGCGGTCAAATAGACGATGTAGCTCATCCCATACCTCTTTTGATGTCTCTAGTCTCATGACTTTTTGTAGGGTCTTGTCTGACATGTTTGCATTGAGCAATAGCAATGCTCTGCTGTCTGCCCATGGTAGGTAGTAATAGACAGGAGATGCCCTTAGAATGAAAACCATGAAACACTTGACAGTTGCTATAAAATGGCTGCTGAAGAGTTGAGCCCTAATTAAAATTACATATCGATATCGACAAAGTTTTCGTAGTCATTGTGTACATATACTTAATGGATAACCCAGTACTGGCAGGTAAAGGAACTAGTGACTGCTTAAAAAAAATAGATGTTTTTTTTTTAGGAAATGCCCTCATTTTCTATCTAAAATAGCCAATATCTCTCATTGAGTAGTGACTTCATTATAAGGTTACATTATTTTTGTAAAATCGCAAACTACGATAACTCTATCCAATTTTAGGTAATTGCCGAAAAATAGCTCTTAACACATTAAATTATCAATATCTTTTATATTTTTTAATCAAATAGTAAATGTTATATCGCTTTAGAATGAGGCAATTTTTTGAGAAGTTCAAAAGTGTGGCAACAAAATTATGAAAACACAAAAATAAAAGTTCTAGCGCTTCTTAAACAAAAACTGCTGAAGGAATTCTGCTTATTCTGATTTTATTTAGTGGTTATTCAAAATTGTTATTCATTAAAAAAAAGAAACAAAATCCGATACTTATGGCCAATATGGCTATTTTAGTTAGAAAATGAGGGAATTCCCTCAAACAAATTTAAAAAAACACAGACCTACTTGCTGAAGATTTTTTTTCTAAGCAGTCACTAGCTCCTCTACCTACCACTACTGGGTTATCCATTAATTACTGGACACCCGATATATTATACCTAACTTTCATGTTCTAATCCGCTGTTTAGTAATAATAAAAAACAATTGTCTTATGAGGGAGTGGTAACCACGGAGGAAATATATAGAGGAGCTGCCCTATCCAGTATTTTCTAGGGACTCAAGTGAAGCCTACGCGCGGGGTGCGGGAGGGGTAAGCGGTGGGTTATGGCCAATCATAGCCAAACAGGCGATGGCATTAGTCACCTAGTAGTGAGTAGTAAAAACCGGTTGAAACATAAGGTTAAAATATTCACATAATCATCAAAAAAGTTCAGCTATACTTTACTAGGTGGCTCTAGTTTTTTAACGAAATTTCATACGTTCCAAATCTGTCAGAAAAAACCGCGCAATAAAAGTATTTCTACTTGACGCTAGATAGCGCAACCTTTTTTCGCGGCATAAAAATCACCTAAGCAACAAATAACAATCTGGAATTTTGGACACAAATAATTGGACAACAAACAATTTTGTAAAAAATAATTATGAATGAAATTATCTTCGTGGTAAGTTAATTTTATTTGGATTGTCAATGTAATCAATACATATAATAAAACAGTAAAAAAAACGTGTCTGTACATTTAATATTTTTACAAAAAAAATTATCTAGGGTTATAAAGAAATGAAAAAAGAGTAAGAATCTGAAAAAAAAAATTTGTCTGTTTGTTTGTAAGTTTGTCTGTTTGCACACGCTAATCTCTGGAACCGCTGGACGGATTTGAATAAACCTTTTTTTGATGTATAGCTGTGAAGCCGGGGCAACATATAGGGTATATTTTATTTCGGTTACTGGAACACCTGATGCAGAACCCTTAAGGGATCATCAAAACCGTAAGAAATATAGATATGATGTCTTAACAAAAGTTGTCCAGGATGATGAGCAGATTCTGCAGACATAAAAAAAATCTAGGATCTAAAAAAATTGTACGAGTAATAGATTTTTAAAAGTTATGCCTAAAACTTACTTTACTAGAATATGCTGGAGATGTTCGGCATACAGATCAGAAGTACTCATTGCTCAGTTGCGCGTAGACCGACCATGAGTCGAAGGTCGTGGGTTCGATCCTGCTCGCGTAATTTTTTTTTATTATATATTTTTTTATTTTGTTTACAATAAATATTTAATTGTGAACAAAATTGTCTTTGACACCACTTGATTTCAATCAAGATCCAAAGAGATATCGTAATAATTTTAAAATAACTCCGTAATAAAATAGGTAGGTATGTTCGATAAGACGCGGGCGGGCGAGCGAGTGATTCGCTGGCATGGCCGGCCACTCACGCTGTTAATTGTTCGAGATACCTACCAAACTCTGGGTGCCTATGACCATATTCACCCGACTTTTATTATTTCACTTGGAAATAAGATTTCTCTGAATGAACCACCAAATTTTTGTAACGGTTGGGAGTCAGACTACCCACGAGTTTAATTTATAACTTTCTATTCCAAAATATTAAAAATTTTCAAATCGGTGAATAAGTCCGAATTTCACCTCATTCTCACCTGATGGTAAGTATAAATGAGGTCGAATACCGAAGCCAAGCCAGTTCTATCATAAACCCGGTTGTGGCTCTAGAACTGGCTCTTTATAAAATGTTTTCGGGACGCGTCACCGCTGGCAGTAGTGATATTTAACGGCAAATTTCAGTCAGCCGATATGGGGCTCACTCGGATTAGTCAATTATTCAGAGGCGGTAGGGTTATTCTAGGGGTAAATTATAACTAAATTGTCGTCAAAATCAATGAATGCTGGGTTTCAATATTTTACATGAGTAAATGCTACTACAAACGAATGGTAGGTTATATAAGAATAGTTAGTAGTAATGTGACAAGACGTTGAATATTGAAACGCTTTATACGCTTCAATATTCAACGTGTATGATAGCTAAATCTACTGTTCGTAGAATAAACGAACAAACATACATATAACTTCACACCTTTATCCGTTATAAAACCTCTATCCAATAAAACCTCTATCCCTAAAATGACTTTAAAGATATGCCCGGGAAGAGAAGCAACTGGTACATTCTATGATTTTCTGTTGCTCCCAGTCCAGCGTGGAAGCAACGAACGAACAGTGTTTTTGATATTGTAACGTGGCATTAGTAGATTAGATAGATGTAAAAGCGTTCGGATAGCCAGAAGAAAAAAAACTGAACTACAATAAAAGTAAACATGGGAATAAGAATTCTAAGGAAATTCTCCTGGTAAAAGTACTAGGGGCTTAAAAATAATAAATCTGAAAAATAGTTGGTATGCAGTAGAAAATTATGCTATGTTCATAGGGCTAAATCATTAATAAAGCTTCTTGCGCGATTTAATACAGGTAGGTACAGAAGGCAGCAGGTCAAGCGTTACATTACCTGTCAAATTTCCCCAAACAATTTTAACTTAGGTAATGTCGAGGGCATAGATTTCAGATTCAAGTAAAAAAAATTACCGATTTGTAACGCTTGATGTGCTGCCTTCTGTACATACAGAGATATATTGTAAGAAAGTTAAACTTAAAATAATGGGACTCAAGGTTTTATATATTTCGTGATCATTTCTAGCTCTTGGAAGTTAGAAACCGTAGAACTACCAAAAGAAATTACATTAAAATGGCTGAGCCAATGTAAAAAGTAGCCAATCATAACTATAGATAGATACACATTATACACTGATAATGGCTGGATGGATGGATCTTTGCTACTCTTTCACGCAAAAACTGTCGAATGTATTCTTCTGAAACTTCACAGTAATAGAGCTTTACCTAGAATAACAATAAGCTATAATTAATGAAGATAGGTATTGCATGAAATATGTAAAATTTAAGACACTTTGGCACCCGATTTATTTATAACGCAATGTGCCTAATATAGTTACCCATGTTTGTGGTTAGGAGTTATACATATTATATGGGCGAAGATTCTTCATTTTTATTTTTGTTATTAAAGATAGTACTTAGGACCTTGGAGAAGAAAATAACCTACTCAAAATACTAATTCAATGCAGACGAAGTCGCAGGCATCATCTATGTAATATACCTACCTACCTATACTTTTGCACAAAATACCTAGGTGAAACTGCGGATCACAGCTTTGTTGTAACAGTTTTTGAAGTAACTCTGTCTGTTTATCTATCAGTAACGCTTTCACAGCTTAACTACTGAATCGATTTTGACGAAATTTTGAATAAGGTAAGTTTAAACTTCAAGGAGGATATAATAATAGTATTTATCCAACTCCAACAACCGGTATCCACGCGGACGAAGTCGCGGGTCACAGCTAGTTCCTTTATAAAAGTATAGAAAACTAAATTTTACATCGAGAAACAATGGAGAATTTTTTTTTTTTTTAATATTTACGCGTGTACATACTTCACAGAAGTCAGCGACGAACTGACGCCAGTGCCTCTAGCGAGGAATAGCTTGAACTAAAGGCTGTGACGTCAGGACAACCCAAATTGAAGCTGTGCAACTTTGCTTACAGCAGCTCTGCTATGTATCTGCTTTGTGGTGGTAACATACATTGCCTTCGATGCCAGAGGTTCTGGGTTCGAATCCCGGCGGTGGCGGCGGATATTTGTGCGATGAACTATCGTCAAGTCATGGATGTTTATTATTTAAGTTTATTCTAATAAAAATATGCATTTACTCAATATGTATGTAATATTTTAATACGTATGTTTATACATTTCTTAAGTATATCAGGTTATCCAGTATCTATAACACAAGTTCTTTAAGAAACTTAATTTGGGCTAGATAATGTAGTGTGAGTGTCAGAAATATTTTTTTATTTCCTTAGGTACTCGTATACCTAAAAAAATTTTGATCAATGCGGCTACCAACCTAATACAAGACTTTTCCAACTTGGAAGCAGTAGATACGTTAGCTCGTATGAATTTATAATACCTATCCATATTCATTCTGTATTCTATTTATAGTCATTCTGTATGGTAAAAATTAGTATTTAAAATTACCAAATAAAACACCTGCATTGTGAATAGATTTTGATGTATTGAAATCAACAATTTAAGGCCTTACTTATAAAAAACAACTAATCAACATCTTTCCGACTACTTAACTAATCACTACTTAAATTCTTAATTAATGCTTAAATATTTTTTACTCATAAACGTTATTAATAACGTTATAATTAAGCCGGTTATTAACTAATGAACGCTTAATGCAAAGAAAAAGAATCTGCTTATCAATATTTCAAAATATTGACATAAGTATCCCTTCTTAGTCTGTGCACAAGTGTCAGATTTGCGTATAGGTTTGTTTATTTATAATAGTGATATTGTTTTTAATATCGGAATTTTACGAATTTTAAACGTTCGTCGCAAAATGGAAAGTTCTTAAAAAAAGAGAGTGCGATCCTCCAACTGGGACCAAGATGAAAAGGTAATTTCGGCAAGTAAAATACCACGAGAAGAAAAAGAACATACATAACTTCACGCCTGTATCCCTGGGTAGGGATCTGATTCAAATACAGACTCAGTGGAGGAATACCAAGGGCAAGGTGAAAGGCAGGGAGTCTGAGTACAGACATGCTAGAATGATGACAGGCGGAGGACCACCACCACTAAGCCCATCTCAGCAGAAGATCTTGCCATCATTCAGGCGTTGCCTAATGAATTTATTATTGATAATAGTAAATTTCATAGTGATGGTTCCTACATGGATACCTACTATAAAAGAGGTAAGATATTGTCTGCTTTTATAATAAAAATGAATAAGTATAGTCCTAAAAGTCGAACTAAGGTAAACAGTCCTTTTTTAATACATATATTTGTTTGTTGTAACATATATCTACATACGAGGGTCAAACTGAAAGTTCTTAGAAAATCAAAAACTAAGCATTCTAGCAAGTTATTAGTTTTATTATAACTTTTCAAAATAGCGTCCATTCACATCAATACATCGCTGCATTCGATGGAACCATTGAGAAAAGCACCTTGCCCACTCGGCCTTAGGGGTCTCTTCGACGGCGTTTTGAAACGCAGCCACTGCTTCTTCGGCGTCCATAAAATGTTTTCCTCGAAGTTTTTCTTTTATTTTCGGGAATAAATAAAAATCGCAGGGTGCGAGGTCGGGGCTATACGGCGGGTGACCCAGTAATTCCACGTCTGATGTCGCCAAATAGTCGATCGTTTGCCTGGCGGTGTGCGACGAGGCATTGTCGTGATGAAGGAGGATCCTGCTGCGAGGTCGTTTCTCTCGAACTTTTTCCAAGACAAGTGGCAAACAGTTGTTAGTGTACCACTCTGCATTAACCGTTTTCTGATCCTCTAAGACAACTGTCGCGTAATGACCTGTCTTTCCGAAGAACGAGGCCACCATCTTTTTTCCAACACTTCGACCTCTCTTCACTTTAGTTGGCAACTCTTCGGAAGGAAACACCCACTGAGCAGACTCAGGGACCGGAACCGCTTACCCTTAAAGAGGTTTTTGATTGGGTTTTTCATAGACTTGTTTTAAAAAACCCTATCAATTTGGTAACCGTATCGAAGACTTACCCTAATTTAAGGCTTACCATATCAATAGAGTTAGCTTCATGTAAGCAGTAAGCCTATCGAAAACCCTATTGAAGGTTACCGATTCAATAGGGTTTAAAAACCTGCAGGCAAATTTAATCTCTAAGAATATCAAATTATCATAAATATCACCATCTATTCAATCTCGCACTTCGAATTATACTTCCGAATTCAACAGCATGCGCGGAAAGAGATAGAAATAGGCTAACCCTATCACAGGGTAAGCGCATCCGAAAGTAGTTAACTTTATTCAAAGTGTTACCACGTCGATAGGCTTACCATATCAATAGGGTTACACTTCCATATGGTAAGATTTTGATAGGGTTACCCTATCAATAGGCTTAATCAAATAAAGGGGTTTTCCGGTCCCTGAGCAGACTGTCTTTTGGTTCCGGATCATAACAGTAAATCCAGCTTTCGTCACCCGTTAGTATGTCGAACACAGCATTTGAGTCACCTCCGTTAAATTTTTGAATCATTTCTCGGCACCAATCAACACGGCGGAGTTTTTGAGCCTCGGTCAAATTATGCGGTATCCAGCGGGCACAAAGCTTCCTGACCGCTAAATGTTCATGGAGGATTTTGTGCACTTGACTCATACCTATGCCTAGACTTGTCCAAATCTGCTGATAGGTCACTCTTTTGTCAGTCTCTATCATACGCCGCACAACACTGATATTATCTTCAGTCGTCGCTGTAGAAGGCCGTCCCTCACGCAAATCATCGGTGAGATTAGTTCGACCATGTTTGAATTCATTAAACCAGTTGTAAACTGTGGCACGAGATGGGGCTTCATCGTGAAAAGCCAATCGAAGTCTATCATAACTTTCTTGTTGACTTATATGACATCGAAAGTCATAAAAAATCATTGCACGAAAATTTTCTCGGCTTAAATTCATTCTGACGTGCACAGACAATTTTCAATTTGCCGCCAAATCGTAAAACAAATGACAAATGAATGAAATGAATACCTACTCAATATTATTGGTAAAGAGTTCTATTTTCAAAATTTAAACTTATTTTTTTAATATAATGCTTTTAAGTTGCCAGTTCTAAAAACTTTCAGTTTGGCCCTCGTATAAGATTTTTCCTTGTTCCAGAACAATTCTGAAGATTTTGAGCGAGAATTATTTTTACTTTTAAAAAAGTCAAAGGAAAGAGAATTTGAACGAGCAGAAGAAATTCACAAAAAAAGAATGTTAATCATGGATTTAGAAAATGAGTGCTGGCAAAAGAAAATAAATTCTATTTGATTATACAAAGTATTATAATTAAGATTAAGAAATAATTTTCTATAAATACATTTCTTGCTATGTTTGACAAATTATTTAATTCCTGTTCACTATCTGACAAGTCTTCTTCCACATTGCTATAATTAGAGGAATCTGAAAATAAAACTATAATCTATGTTAACAATTATAAAATAAAAGCGCTTTTCTATTACTGTTGCGGAATTCATAAATTCAAAAAGTGTAATCAAAAAGAATAATCTATACAACTTTCCATTTCATACATACCATCTAAATAATCATTATATTCAATGGCCAAATTATGTAATACTGCACAAGCAACAATAGTAGTTTTGATTGTGCTTAGAGATCCTCTAATAACCTCAAGTAAAATCCTAAACCTTTGTTTTAAGACTCCAAAACATCTTTCTATGACATTTCTTGTCCTGATATGGCTGTAATTGTATCGCCTCTCAGCTTCAGTCCTCGGTCTTAATACAGGAGTCAGTAAATATGAAGTGCATGGATAGCCACTATCTCCTATTAGTTTGCCTTTAAATTCATGTTCTTCAAACCTACGTTTAAGCGAACATTCACGAAAAACTCGTGCATCATGAGTGCTGCCTCTCCAATGACAAACTATATATATTCGTATTATCTCTGTTTCGGCAGTTAAATTTGATGGCATATTTATGTAGTAGGTAACTACTTTTTGCCGCTAATGCAACAGGCACTTTTTTGCAGAGACGTGACAATGTCTGTTACTTATGCCATGTCTATCGGCACAATCTTCTTGTATCTGGAAGACAGTTCATCAATAGGATAGGTTAATATTACCGCGAAATAATGAAAAAAAAATAGGCCATATTAAATGAGAAAGGTAAAATAAATGATTGCCTACCTCGTGCCTGCCCTAGTATCTAATTACAGCCATAACTTGTAATACGATAGGAATACTGCCACCTTGATGGTCTACTTGCAAATCATTCCTTACTAAATCAATAATTCGTAGCATATTGTCCTTGCTAAATCTGTATCGTTGCTTAAATTCCACATCAGTCAAATCTTGAATCGGGTTCATACGTTTTTTATAATTTTTTTGTCTCCTAACTGTCCGTGTTCTCATGCTTCTTAGTTCTTAAATTTCATTACGAAACCTTCAAATAATATCATTTTCATAAATATCCATTTTTAAAATTTGCAAAACAGATGTTACACTGACGCTATTTTGTTACTTAGCGTTTTAAACAATGGTCCGACCCTGATTAATTTGACAACTACTTTAAGATGTTACTTAACAACTGATTAACGCTAAGCAACGTTTATGAGTAAGATTTTTTCTTAATTGGCTCTTAAGTGTTGATTAAATTTTAAGTAACGTTTATAAGTAAGGCCGTTTAAGGTCACTTAGCGACACTAAAGTAAACTTATCTTTGAACAGGTGTCAACATTTTGAATTAACTGTTAATACTTATTACTAATTAAAAAACAGTCTGATTTACAAATAATACGGTAAGTACAATTTCAAGGTCACTTAGAGACACTAAATTAAACCTTATCTTAAACATTTTGAATAGATATTAATAAAATTGAACTTTTAATGCTTATTTCTAAATAAAAAATAGTCTGATTTACAGATAATAAGATAAGTACAATTTCAAGGTCACTTAGAGACAATAAAGTAAACTTATCTTTAACATTTTGAATAGGTATTCATTATAATTTTATTTATTTAAGCTGTTAATTTGATTAAAATTTTCCTAAAAAAAATATTTTAATAACAGCTTAAATTAAATTAGAAACCTTGCGCAGGACACCCTTAATTTAATTTTAGTGCGGTCCAGCACATTCTTTCAACATGTTGCACTCTTCGTTTGTTATTAACTTTTCAGCTTTTAATTTCTCCATGACATCTTTTTGTTGTGCTATTTTCTTATTTTTTCGATATACTTGAAGTTTCAGATTTTTATTTTTTTTATTAAGCTGTCACATAATTTTTCCAACTTGACAATTTTGATTTCATTTTGATAAGCCTGAAAATATTAAAAGAAAAATATTTTATTTAATAAACACAAGTTAGAAACGCCTGGTATCCTCAGGAAATTATGCACAAACAGTTCACGCTATCTTTCACTCATTTTACTACTAAAAAAAGTTAGAATCAATAACTACTTATGTTATATTGTAAAACCAACCTTATCGTGACTTGAATTTAGTTTTGGTTCTTGTTGGTCAGAACTTTTATGGTATGACCTGGTTTTTCAAGTCTGTCAACTGTAATGGAAAAAAATGGTTGAAAAAAAATGGAATGAAAGAATGTTGCTGTTGCGGAATGTCACATGAAAACTTGAAGTTTATTTCACTTACTTCAGTGAGTGCTGAGTGTGGGATTCTTTTCTGTGAAGCCACGCTCCGAACACTAGTAATAGTTGGAGACTGAAAATGAATACAAAGTTTGTATTAATAAATAGCAATTCTCCAAAAATTAAATTTTCTTTTAATTATCATCA
Organism: Stenoptilia bipunctidactyla; assembly: GCA_944452665.1. Lineage (NCBI taxonomy): Eukaryota > Metazoa > Arthropoda > Insecta > Lepidoptera > Pterophoridae > Stenoptilia > Stenoptilia bipunctidactyla. The sequence continues at coordinate 6,560,564 of OX101728.1, read as the reverse complement.
TGCAAAAGTTATATCCTTCGATGACTATGTAAATTTTTAAAGATTTTAAATTATATAAATTATAAAAGGTACAAAGTAACAATTCTCTACAAAACACTTACTGATAAGTAAAGTGAGGGCACTGCATCATCTTTTAGTCTGATGACGCCAAGTGTTCTATTGATGTTATCATCCTCAAAATGTAATGAACATATAAATAGATTCTTCCTATGACGTCGGCTTATATTTTCTAATCCAATTGCGTTTATCCACCTTCGCCGCATATTTAAATTAGTGGGAAAACTGAAAAATATCGATAAAAAAGACGGTTTACGGATGCCCATCACTATGTTTACACTTGGTAACTTTCCTAGTTATTAATTTGGTTATAAATTTAAAACCTTCTAAACATTCACTATTACTCAATTATTATCGCTTATAGGTACTTGTTACAGTAAACCAGATGATGATATACGCAAATAATTACAAAACATAAGAATTTGAGATAACTTACTGGTGTAAACTTATGTTTTGCGACTTTTTAGCGCCACAAACTAAAATCAAACACTTATGCATATTGTACACGATAATTCAAATCAAACTTATAAAATTGATATTTATTAAAGCATTTCATAGTCAAATCTCTAAAAAATCCCGAATATTTTGCACTTTTCCTGAAAGTAAACAAAACACACTGACGCAAACGTATAAGTAAAATGGCGACTGCATTTCACCAAGCTGACAACATAGCGTAAAAAGAAAATCAAACCAAAAAAAGGAAAGGAAGAATTTGACTTCGAGTCTTTCACTCATGTCAAATGTACGCTTGTTAGAAAGAAATAAAGATATGTCCGTAAATTCATCGCACGTTTGCCACATATATCCTACAGTAAACAATTAATGGGCATCTCCTGTCTATTACTACCTACCATGGTCTTTCTGTATGCGTGATGTCATACGGAGACAGACACGAAAGTGATCATGCCCGCCCTGGATCAGGCAGGAGGCTTTGTTTTTTTATGTTTGGATAATAGGAGATTAAAATTCGACACTTTATGTTGAACTGAATCTAAAAAAGGGTCTGTCCATTGGTTCTCATCGACTACTTATGATAATTATTTAAATTACTACATGCGTGCTTCAATATACATACATCGCCATCTAGTGAGTGGGATAGGAACGTGCCCGTTATGTACGTACGTTGCAACATTTTCCTTTGTAACTTCGCTTCTTTTGTTTGCAGGGTGATGTTATACCTATCTACATATAGCCTTTCTCGGTAAATGGACTATCCAACACAAAAATATTTTTAAATTCGAACCAGTATAGTTCATGAGATTAGCGCTATCATTAAACAAAACAAACAAACAAACTCTTCAGCTTTATCTTATTAGTAGGTGGGTATAGAATAAATGGGTACCTACAGATTATTGAAAAATCCAGGTTACCTACGTAATAGCTTAAGTACCTATCTACTTAATTAAAAAACGCTCCAATTTTTACGCCTGCCTGTCATGTCCTAGTAAAGCCATAAATCACTTTTACATAGAAGTTGCATTTACAATTTACGTCGTTCCGATATATTCATAAATGTTTCGTGAAAACTTATAATAACTTAATAGGCCGCATTACTGGCCTTCAACTGCCATAAGGCCTCTTCGCCCATCAGAAATGAAACCCAAATCATTGAATCGCAAAATTATTTGCTCTACGGGGATTTACCCCGCAGTATAGTTCGGCGACTTGATTACGTCCCGAGGAAGCCTTTTGATTCTTTATATAGTCTACAGAGGGTTGAGAAATATTCAATTGGATATTTTATGGTTCTGCTACGGAAAATTCCAGTATGAATAAAACGTAACCCTTGCGTAAAACTCTTATAAGATATAGGTTTTCCTCTGTTTCCCTGCCTTTACTCTTCTATATATTTTACTAAAATTGAAAATGTGAAAGTTTGGATGGTGTATGGAAGTATAGATGCTAGTTCCTCAATCACGGCAGAACGGCACAACGGATTTGCATAGTGCTAGTCTTCATCCCGATATTCCCGCAGCAATTTAAAATTGCGCGGATAAAACTGCGCGAAACAGCTAACTAGTTTAAAAATATGATGATGAGGCACTAGCTAATCAGCTTTAATTAAAACCATGAATTTTCATTTTAAAATTTATATGATCAAAATATTACGAACGCGATAAAATTTATTTAAACGTGTGGCCTGTGGGATGTCTAATATGCCTATGGTCATTCGGGGTAAATGGACGCACTTTTTTCTTTTTTGCTTAATTAAACACAAAATATTAAGATCTGAAACACACAAATATGCCCAATCTGTAGTATATTTAATAGACTTCTAAAATATTTATACTTATTGTGTTACTTTTACAGGTTTTATTTTTATTTACGAAAAGGTGAAGGAAGTCAGAATGCGTACTTTAGCCCAGTGTAAGTGTAAAAGTACGCAATCGCTTGGGTAAAACTACGCACTTGGGGTAAGAGTACGCGGGAAGGAAAATGTAGGAAATGTAAACCAATAAGTATAACGTGGAATGAAATAGTCACGTAATTTCAAATTTTAAAATAATGTTATTTCTTTTTTTTTAACTTCTTTCTTTTCTTGCAATTGTTTTTTAAATGGACTTGAAGTTATGATTTCGGATTTTAAGCATGCTCTTTTTCTCTTCTTCTGTTGAGTCAAACGTGGCAGTAGATATAATTCAGCTACCGGTTTTTATGTGTTTTTTTTATGGGCACATGTTTTCAATTTTTGAAGTAGGTAGGTACCACTTTTTTGAACGACAGGTATATCTTCGTTATTTTCCATTGAAATTTTACCCGTATCAATGATATCTTCTTCACAAAACGTAAAATCAGAATTTTTCTTCGGGGATAACATTTCTCCCCGGTGTTTTGTTTTTATAATTACGTGGCATGATATCGTCGCTGAAAAATAGTACAAACACTTTATTAACCTGATTTCATCACATTTCATTATTTTATGTATAGGTGACAACGAGGGACTAATCGTGACCGAGGGACAAGTTAAAATATATAAAATAATTTAACGCGATATAATACGTTTAATACTGCGGAATTTTACGGGGTAAAAGTCCGCAGGTGTGGGTGAAGTACGCACGAGTACTATTACCCCCGTACTTTTACCCCGTTTCAACCATAAATTGAAATAAATGTCTAAGTCTGACTATAATTAATATAGATTATGAATTTATTATGGGATAACTTGTTCAATAAACACATAAAAACAACAAAATAAACTCACCTCAATAAGCACATAAGCCAGGACACTACAAACTTTTCCAAATGATGCAAAAACAACGATTTTACCTTGACTTATTATTATTTTTTTCTGTAACGTTTCACGTGGCACGCAACGCTGGATGAATGTTGACACAAAACGGTGTCACTAGTGAGCCCATCAAGACGAACTAAAGTACTTGACCGCCCGCTTCCCCTTTGAGAAAACGACACTGCGTACTTCTACCCACTGCGGCCTTTTACCCCGAATGACCTAATAATTAAAGCCTCATATGGACAAAGATGAAGTTATATTTAGGGTGGAATTTTTGAATTTTTGAGTGAAAATACTCTAAATAATAGAAAAAGCAAATTTTACTCCACCGAGACATTCCTTTATTTTGGAAAAGAAATAAAACCGCATTCAAAGATTTTAGAAAATTCGGTTGCTTCACCCGGGAATCGAATCGACTAAAAGCTGTAAAAATTACACCGTTTAATTTTATTGCATCGATCGATAGAGTGAATCACAAGAATGAAAACTCTCTAACATACTAGGTTAATTCAATGAAAAAAAAAACATGAAATCTTCATTTTTAGATTTTTGTTGGTTCGATTTCTGTGTGAAGCAAGCAAATTTTCGAAAAATCTTTGAATGCAGTTTTATTTCTTTTTCAAAATAAGAGAATGTTTCTTTGGAGAAAAATTTGCTATCTTTAATATTTATTGTACTTTCCTTCCAGAGGGCATTCAAAAATTCCACCCTGTGTATTTATGAAATTTACTAAAAGAAAGGCATTATTAAACAATATGGCCCTATAGGCTCGCCTTAGAATATTAGAATCGATCCTTGAAAAGCGTTTCGTAAAAGGCGACCATTATATTTATCTGCGCTGTAAATCATTAATAACTGTGGTACCTACTTAAATTATGAAACCGAACCGAATGTCCTAGTTTATAAATAAAATCTTGACGACTGGCTGGTGTAGTGGTAACATACATTGCCTTCTATGCCAGAGGTCCTGGGTTCGAATCCCGGCGGCGGCGGATATTTGTGTGATGAACACAGATATTAGTCGTCAAGTCATGGATGTTTATATGTTTATTTAAGTTTATTCTAATAAAAAATATGTATTTATTCAATATGTATGTGTATATATTTCTTAAGTATATCAGTTATCTAGTAGGTATCCATAACACAATTTCTTTAAAGAAACTTAACTTGGGCTAGATAATGTTGTGTGAGTGTCAGAAATATTTAATTTAATATTTAATTTAATCTAATGAGGAGTTTTCTGGCAGCTCATAAAAATGAGTTCAAAAAACCTCTATAGATGGTACTATTAAAAAGCCGAAGACGTTAAGTCTGCATATAATACTATAATGTAGGTAAGTGGTATCTATCATCTATGGTTATTTATAAGTTCAATTTCTGATACGGACGTCAATTAATTTATTTTTCAACACACTTGCTCGTAAAGTGAGCGTTATTCTATTGAGTTTAGAACTATAAACTGGGCTATAAGTCACGGGTGCATTAATATATTATACCCTAGTGCATAATATAATGAATCCTACAAAGTTGAATTGTAACTTTGTGCAAATAACATGCGAGAAAACAGAGCATATTTTATTGGTCCGGGTTATACACTAAATATTTTCAGAAACAACAAAGAGGTTTTATACCACTTCAAATCCATATACATTTTTAAATGTTTGCGCCTTATATTAGTAAAATAAATTTGTATATTAAACAAATTATTCACAATTTACAATCATTTGTCATAAAATATTAAAATATTTGCATTTACCACTCCAAATTAAACATTTTCACTTAAAATAGGCTGTATATGCTATACAGACATTGACACATTTGACGGAAAAAAAAACCTACGCGCATGCGCGAGGTTCGGCGCCATTTTTCAATCACAATTCACAGCTTTGTTATCAAGTGTGTTTGTTATTTTATGATCACGTATGTCTGTCTTTTACTCACAAGTGTGTTGAAAAACGTCGTATGTAACTCGTGAGCGTTGCTAATTACAGTCGAGGCTGTGATTTGAGCCCGAGCCGCAGGCGAGGGCTTAATAATGAGCTCACTTGTTACATAATATACTATTACTTTTAAAAACGCAGTGTGGAATAAATGGCTATATGACAGACAAGACATCGCCTTTTGTAAAGCGCCATTGTACCATTTTTTGTACCATTTTTGTACCGTTTTTTAATGAGATGTCAGAAAACCTCTCATTAATTTCCAGTGATAATTTCTGAAATTTAAGTTGAACTGACAGATTGAACATCATTTCAGCAACTATAGTTCGGCCGTTCAGAGAATGCGTTCCTGACACCTATCAGTTAGTCACGACTAGTGATGGGCACAACATAACACTGAGTTCGTTACTGTTCCTCCAAAATGAAACGCCGCGTTATTTTTAAGATTACTTTCGTTTTAAATTGGCGGAATCATTTAAAATTTATAATTTAGTAATTTAAGTGGAAAAAAATATAATAAAATTGTTTTATTTATTTTTTGTTACAAAGTTACAATCTGTATTTCTATGCAATAAAGTACATTGAATTGAATGTGCGTAAAGAATATTAATCAGACTCCGATTCGCTTGAGGAGGTAGTGTCTTCATCATCATCTTCGCGTACATGTATAACTATTTTATTATCAATAACAGAATCAATCCTGATATTCGGTCAAAATGTTCCATAATCAGGTTTTTAGTCTTTCAACAACCTTTGCCCAGTCATCTCTAGTGACTTCCCCGCAGGCTTCTTTTAATAGGGTCATCATCTTTTTCGTGCTGAATGGCGGGGAAGTATAGTGGCGGGCGGCGTAACCTTTTATTTGAGCCCAGATTAGCTCAATCGCGTTATATTGGCAATGAATGATACGATGGAATTATTAGAACGCGATGACCGTACTCCAGAGCCAGTTCATCGATTTCGTATCGCACATTTGCCACTTTATTTTCTTTAACTAATTTAATTAGCTCTGCTTTTAGCATCTGCATATTTGCGTCAATGCCTTTTGCTTGTAACCAACTTTTTTTCGCGCATTCAGTTTGGTCATAGTTTTATTTTTTAATTTAATAAAAGTTATCTTACAGTCCATTATTTTCAAATTCTTAAAAAGACAAACAAAACGTATTATTTCATAAAGTATACCTGTTTAAGAACAGATTACGATACTGTTATAGCCTGTTATTGTTAGCACAGCACTACAAATATAAAGCTTTGACATAACCTTGTAATAGCGCGGTAAAGATTTTGAAAAATATTGTTTTCCAAGTTATTTGACACTCAGTTTGGCACATAATTATAAAATTCATTGATTATTGATATAATAATGTTGTTTTAATGCTCATCAATTGTTAAAACGGTAAACAACCAGCAAAAATATTTTTTATCGTAACTGCAACGCCATTACAAAGTTACGTCGTCAGTTCAATCGCGATGTGTCAGGAACGCATTCTCTGAGCGGCCGAACTATATCAACCGCATCATCCTACAGAGCAAATATAATAATCTTTTTTTTTTTTTTTTTTATAAGTGACTAAACCCGCGTTTGACCTCAATCTCACCTGATGGTAAGTGACGATGAGGTCAAAGATGAAAGCACACGGGTTTAGGAAGGAACTGGCTCTTTATACAATATTGCCGGAACACATTACCTCCGAAGTGGTAACATTTGGCGGCAGACTTTATATAAAGGGTGGTCGCTAGCCAGGCGGACCCAGAAGGGATCCTACCACCAAGCATTCCAAGTGTTTCTAATTTTTAGTTTCTAATTTCCTCTTAGTTTCTAATTTTTTATTCTAATTTTTCTTTAACATAACCAAATAAACACGAAGCTTCACAGATTAATATTTTGAGAATTACGTAAACCCATTAAACAGCAATCAAATTTTTGCCTGCTTTATAATGTTTGCCTAAAAATATGTGTTCCTTCAAAATATGTGAAACACCCTACCCCCTAACCTAACCGTTTTCGAGATAAACGACTTTTAAGTTTTTTTTTTATAAAAAATCCGATTTACATGCAGTGTAGCAATCTGCATACTTAATAGCTTAATTCTTTGCCTGTTGAATAACTTTAAAATACATTACATTCACTATGGTGAATGAACGCAACGCTGCCTGAGAACCAACTCGTTCTTTTCCCTCCCTGCGGGCGCCTCAGCCTCGGCCATTTCGTTTCGTGTTCAACTGAGAGCGGACGCGCTTAAAAAACTTAATTAATTTCTATTTTGAAAAAGTTATCCCGTCTACCGGGTTCAAGGTGGGGATTCAAATTTAAAGCGGAAGATATAATTCGGCATGCCGAGCTAACCAGCAAGTGAAGATTAGCTAACCTTCTAGTCCTTCTACCAATCCTGAATACTAAAGAATACTACCGAGAAGAACCTGCATTGTTGGAATTTAATTAAAAGGGACGCGCCTGGAGCAGAACACTGGCACGAGGATTACAACTTCAAACAACAGGCCAGTGCTCCACTAACATTGTTACCTTATAAACCTAGAGCCGAGGAAAGTAATTAAATAACTGTTAAACCGAAGTTATTCTTTTTTTATTTGGTTTAACCTTCGAACCCACCTAGTCTGCCGGCCAAGCGCGGCAGCAGGGTAAGATGTTCTATGATCTTAGTAACCAACATTTTACATAAGATTACTAAATACATAGTTCTGAGCGGTTGAAAGTTGAAATAATCAAAAATTTTATTTACAGTTTATTTTTATTTTCAGAGTATCTAAAAAATAGTGTGGAAGATGTTCGGCGGAAGTGCTTAAAAATATTTGCGTTATGTCAGCTACCCAACAAGGTATCTAGGCTTTTATTTAAATTCGTAGAATAAAATAAAGTTTCATAGTCGATACTGGATGTAAAAATGATAAGAGTGATTGAGCTAAATTCATTTTATAGCCCTGGAAAGTAAAATATAACAAAAGGTGAGATTGTACAAAATAAAATTTCTAGTTTCTAGTAGTAGGTAGGATCTACCTGTCTGTTAGTAAAGAGTTCAGGGTATTTTAAAAAAAAATTACACATGTCCATTGCGTACGTGCATGTCACGGTCAGTATCTTTTTACTCTAGAAGACAGGTTTACAGCTTTAGTTTTCTCTATAAGTGAAATGATGCGTTTAAGTTTCTTTTGCATGATGGATGTGGACTGTGAATGTGTGCTGTTTCCCCATAGTATGATTCCGTAAATTAACCATGCATGTGTATATGCGTAATAAGCAGCTAATGCTGTTTTTTTATCAGTATATTTTTGTTATTTCACGAAGGCCATATGAAAATTTTGATAATTTAGAGTTTAACTTTATATATGTGGTTTCCAAGAAATATGTGTATCAATGATAAGTTCAAGAGTGCAATTTTCATTTACTTGTTGTAGCTCTACGTCACGCACGATAGTTAAGTTTAATATGTAATGGCTCCTTTTGAAATGGGTGAAAATTTCAAAAGGATTATTTTAGTTTTTGAAAAGTTTATATTTAAATTATGTAAATCTTACCAATTATTTACCTTATCTTAAGTTATTAATAGTTTATTATGTATATCTTCATTATTTTAGCAAGAATTAATTAAAGAAACATCATCCGCAAACAATACGCAGTTGTTCATTAACCTTTTTGGTAGTTGGTTTATGTATATTATAAACAATAGACAACCTGTAACACTTCCTTGGGTAATAGATGCATTTATACTTTTCATCTCTGATCTGAGGCGCTGCGCAGACGACAGACTATCCGTGACGCACTTTTTAGTCTGTGAAAATAGAACCTATGCAAATATATGCAGTAACGCACACGACGCACAAAAAGTCCGGCGCACAATAATTTGACAAACTTTTGTATAAAAGGCTTACAAACTAAATAATTAGCACTAGTTTCCGGCTCCTTTCGGTTGCAAATTGACATCCAGTTACAAAATTTGAGAATAAAAAGAAAAATAGTTAACCCCCGATTTTTACTAATAACTAAAATCTTTTTGTGCGATCGAGTCTGCGGTCCGGCGCCGCAGACTCGATCGCACAAAAAGTGTGCCGTCTGCGCTGCACCTAATACTAACGATTTGTGATGTTTCTTTGTCATAATGCTCTTTTTCAACTAATTGTTGTCTATTTTTTAAATAGGAGGTCAACCACTGGTAACTTCTAACTTTTTTGTTTTTAATTCATTACCTATGTGATAAAAAGAATCAAATTATAATTGTGAAATAGTAATAACTTGTAGGTTCTACGAATTTCTGAAAATTTGAAAGTTGAGGGGGCTGCATTCTTGGGTTGCATTCTCTTAGTCAAAAAGGTTCCAAGATTGGATACTGTATGTCGCTAACGTGCAAAAATGCGAGACGGTCATCTATACTTTAGTACTTATATTCTTCTATTGACCCACCTCTAATAATGTTATACATTTTACTCTTAGTTCGGTTTCTTTCGCCGAGAGAGTTAATGTTGCTTATTTTACAATTTTGATTTTGTGAATATCAAGAATGTAAAATTTTAACAAGGGATTTTCTTAATTAATGTTTTAAATTGAATCATTTGAGTTTCAATATGTCACGTAAGTATAACCAAAACATATTTCTTTTGGCGTAACGTACCTAATTTAGCGTTCATTAGTTATGTAGCTGTAGCTATTGTGCTTACTGACTTATTATATTGCAGAAGATAGAGGCCCTGCGAAACGCAAAGTGAAGCCAGTGGAGCCACAGTCTTTGTTAGATTTTGATCTCGGTGAAGGAGAGAGTTCCGATGATTCTGATTTCCGAATTGAAGATCACCCAGAAGAAAGTGATGATTACTCTATCAATACTGATGATGAAGAAAAGAGTGAGTATTGACGTTAAGCTGCAAACATTACAGTTACATAGTCTATACAACTCCAAGTCGTCGTGGCGCAGTGTCTCCCGTGTGTAAGTATTAAATAGTGCAGGTTTAGGTATGTACGGCTGGTCAGTGCAAGGATGGGTGACCTCCGATCGTCGAATACCCATTTGGTCCAGGGTGCTTTTCACTTGCATAAACTAGTTTACAAGTGGGTTTGCCAGAAGTCATTGCAGCCAAGGAATGGGCTAAATTGGAGGTTTATAGCCTTAACTATAGCACTTCTTCTTTAACTCTTGGCCCTACTCACCAAAAAGGTGAATGTTAAACAATGTTATCTTTATTTCTTTTTGTTATAGCATATTGATGCTGATAAAAAAATACTTTTTGAGATAATATTCCAATTTTAAATTGATAGTTTAAATTAACTCAGCTGATGCTCATGCTGTGAGTATTACAATAGGTAGTAAACATAAATTTTTGCCATGCAATCTTTTACCAACTACAACAAAATTAATTATAAGTATATAAATTGCATTTAATGCAATTTATATACTTATAATTAATACAGAATGGGCAATTCAATATTATATTAACAAATTATATTTTATTTATAATATCTTTTAATTAAAATATTTCATGACTGGTCTTTTAAATAGAGGGACATGCCAAGAGTGGCAGTTCAGATGACTCGGGATCTGAAAATGAAAATGAATTCAAGAATTCTGCTAACAAACTTGGTGGAGATGTCTCCGTCTCAAAACTTCTTGAAAATGCTAAATGGGAGGAGTTCAAGGTAAGTTTTTTTGTTATATCTCTGAATATTATTCAACATATATCAACAATTGTATGTAGACAATGACCTGTGACCTGTTACAAGATTTTGAGTAATACAGTATACTGTAATACAGTAATAGAGTTATACTCATAGTATTAGTATTTATAACGAACTACTAGCTGCACTCAGTTATACTTCCATACCAATGCAAAAGGGTTTTTCAAATCTGCTGGTAGATTCCGGAATAAGCATGCTCAATCAAACCAGGAAACCTTTCAGTTTTATTGTATTAGAATACATTATATTGGTTGGTAAAATTATTACTTTCTATTTAAATATAAGTATATTAATTGAGTATCTTTCTAGTTCCCAGGGGACATTGCCAGTGTGATGATCTGTGCTGGTTGTCTCGGCTCTCGGAGTGATGACTTCAATGAAATTGTTGAATGTGATGGGTGTGGTGTCACCGTTCATGAAGGTAATTATGTAATTTAATTGTTTATTATGGGATTTATGAGGCTAAATGGTAATGGTATTTATCCAGTAAATATAAAGAATGATTTGATACATATAATATTAAGTTATTTAATTTCAAAATGAAGGTATAACTTTGAACAAGGTTTGTTTATTAATCCATCCATTTAAATCTAAACTGGTGTTTCAGTTTGTGTTTGTTTTGTTCAGGTTGTTACGGAGTATCGGATGTGACGAGTGAATCAAGTACAGTCAGCTCGGCCTCCACAGAGCCCTGGTTCTGTGAGGCATGTAAAGCTGGCGTCACAGATCCCAGCTGCGAGTTGTGTCCTAACAAAGGTATGTATTTGTGTTTATATTTGAAATTGTCCCTTTTGTTTTTTTATAGGTTTTTCAATCTGTGCTCCTAAAATATTAAACCTTGAATCCTCAATTTCACCTAATAAAAAGTAAGAATGATGTTAAATATACTCGAAATAATTTTTATTTAATTTTAATTTTATTTTCCCTTCATTTACTTCAACAGCCCTTATAAGCCATAGGTTATTGTAGTATGTAAGTAGATAGTCGAAAAACAAATAGGGTGCCATCTCACCTCAGTTAACGTCTATGTATACGCACAAAGTCGCAAAAACGTCACTAAAGTTCCTCTATCTGTCCCTTTGTTTCATGTTTGTCTTGAGCAACTTTCCCACTTCAATATTGATCAAATATGTTTGTTTTACCTTTTTAGGTGGAATTTTTAAAGAAACAGAAGTCGGAGCTTGGGTTCATTTGGTATGCGCACTCTACGTGCCGGGTGTTGCATTTAGCGAAGTAAGTCGATTTAATTATTACAGCATTCATTAATATGTACTTTCAAACAATAGTACATAGACTTGCAGTTACAATTATTTCAGTAAAATACATACATAATTTCACGCCTGTATGGGCAGGCTGAACGCCAGACATTATAAAACTATCTGATGTCACGTTTGACAGATTTGGAGGCATTATAAAGATGGAGAGAGACTCTTGCAGTGACAGGGGGTCAGCCCATCACCCACAAAACAAATCACTAATAAAACCTCTGTCCCTTACTTGACTTTTACAGTATGCTCAGGAAGAGAAGCAGCTGGCACATTCTATGTTTTACTTTTATGTTATGTTGATTTACGGCCTAAAAATGTGGGCTCAGTACAAAGATTTTTCTAGTACCACCGACGCGAGACCGCTGTCTTTCTAGGCCTATATCTTTCATTCTTATCCACACACTTATGCTTATAATTTTTCAACATTTGTTTTCTCGTTCAGATAACTTGCCACCTAAGTATTTTAACACCTTTAATTTCTTCATTACTATATGTATGATCTCATATGACACATTGATTCACTATATATACCTCATCATCATCATCACAACTCTTTGTAATGAGCCCACTGCAGGGTATGAGTCTCTCCCCTGGGTGATAAGGAGGTTTAGGCCACAATCCACCAAGCTGGCCCAGTGCTGAGTGGTGGATGTCAGAATTTTCAGGGTGCCGATACGGCTTCTGACGAACTCTAACGACTACTGTATATAAGTATACAGCACGCGGGACCGACTGCTTAACGTGCCCTCCGAAGCACGGAAGTCGCCGTGAGAAATGAATGGTCGGCGGTCACCAATCCAAGTACCGACCGCGCCGAACGTTGCTTAACCTGTGATATCGTATGATACACACAGTAACCACGGCGCCACGATGACTTCATATGTAGGATATATACCTACATCACGATATTTATTTATGAACACACATTTGCGTAATCGCTTTGATTAGTTTTGACAGTTAAAAGTACCATTGAACAAACTGAATCATGACCCACAACAAGCTCATTTTGGCAATCCGTCTAAATGCTGGTAAGTCGACATTCGCTTGAAGATAGGTTTCTTTGGTGGCGAACTTGTTATGATTATTTTATTTAAATTTTTAGAATCTTAGGAAAACTTACAGCTAGGTGCTACATTCAAACATGAATAAATAGCAACTCATGGAGGACATGAGTTGGAAGCTCAAGGCCAATTACAAGTTTCCACATATAGGTAAAGGCGTTGACAAAATGAAAAAAAGAAAATGAAAATTATACAAAATTATGGTAAATTATAATTCGACACTGACATTAAAATGAGTACAGAATTCGTACAGTATCTAAAATGTCCTAAGTGCATTAATACGCGATAGACAAGTTTGACAGTTTAAACGAATTTTCAGCAAAGTGGGTCATGATTCAGTTGGTTCTGTTATATATGTACTATGTATAGTAAACTGCATACAGGCAATGCTGACTTAGCCCCCTAGGTCCTACTTCCCAGCTTGCCTAGATTGGGGGGCTCAGTTATAGTTCGTGAGTCGTAAAAGAAACTTGTTTCTAATTCCAATTTCTATTTCCAATGTACAATTTCTATTTTATAAAGTTCCAAATCCTAATAAATTAAGTGTTTAAAGTTCTTTTTTTAAAACCGATTTACCGGGACCCGTATAACAGTTCGATAGTACAAAGAGTTGTGATGCTAATACTGTGGGCAGGTGGAGCGTCTGTCCGGGGTGACGCTGTTCGAGATGGCGTACTCGCGCTGGGGCGCGCGCAGCTGTGCGCTGTGCGAGGACGCCACGCTGGCGCGCACCGGCGTGTGCGTGGGCTGCGACGCCGGCCTCTGCAAGACGTTCTTCCATGTCACCTGGTCAGTACACTCACTTCAACTCATTCATTTATGTCACATAATGCAGAGATCTTTTTTTTTAAAATGAATTATGGATGAGACCTTTGTCTTCCATGCCACCTGATGTTAAGTGAACATGAAGACTAAGGTGTTACACGTCCATCCACGAGAAACCTATTTACTTTTCTTATTTGAAACTTTAATGAGTGGCTCGAATCTACCCTACCATGAAAAGAACAAAGATGCGTTCTAAAACGATGTATCATTCGTACATACAGCGTGAAGAGTTGAAAAAGTTGGTATATGACTTTTGGAAGTTTATAATTAACAAATCATCAAATCCAATCATCATCACCACACCTCCGTGTAATGAGCCCACTGCAGGGTTATTATGTGTCTCTCCTCCGGGTGACGAGGAGGTTTAGGCCGTAATCAACCGAGCTGGCCCCATGGACTAGGTTGTACTGTACCTATTTGTATTAATTTGATAATTCTGACTGAAAAAGAGTGCAAAGAGTTTTTTTCCGCCGGCATTTTTTGTCTGTTGGTCTACTGTAATATCTTATTTATCAACTATCAACAACTATTAAATAAAACACTTTTTAACCGGATTTATCGCGTATATTTACATTTTAAATTTTGACTCGACGTTTCGGTGTCTTTGCAGACCCCGTGGTCACGAGCGACTGGTGACCGCCGACCATTAATTTCTCACGACGACTTCCGTGCTTCGGAGGGCACGTTAAGCAGTCGGTCCCGGGTGCTGGGTAATTTTATGCAGTAGTCGTTAGGGTTTGTCAGAAGCCATCTAGGCGCCCTGAAAATTCTGGCATCCACCACCCAGCACCGGGCCAGCTTGGTAGATTATGGCCTATACCTCCTCGTCACCCAGGGGTGAGACTTTTGCCTTGCAGTGGGCTATTAAAAAGAGCAAACCAAATTCACCCACTGGTTGATACTACCCAGCAGTGGACTGTATGGAAATGTGGAGGTTGGGCAGTACCAATGGGATCTTGAAAATAAAACCTCGTGGTGACTTGATAATAATAACTTGGCTTCGTTGCGGTATTTTTCAGGCAGGCAGTATGAAGAGCACGATAGAAAGTAAATCTTGAGTTTGTTAATTGAAGTCAATATCAATCTCTCAGACTGCCGTTAAGACTCCAAAACTGAGCAATACCGTAAGGAGAGCCGCAGTTTATATTTTATTTTAATTCGTTTTTCTCTTACATTCTTAGTTATTTCTACGATTGTCGTTATGTTTATAACTTATATTAAGGGTTATGTATATTAAAAGATGGACAATTTTAATTGCTACAAAATGCAAGAAAGCCTAAATTAAGAATATTAACTATTTAAATTTAAAGATCTTAAAAATAGTCAAGTTTACAATTATCCCCTAATCAAGTTTACATATTTTGTTATTTATTTTATATTTAGCCTTATATACATAGGATTTTATTACTAGAGTTTAAAGGCAATCCTATGTGCTACATAATTATATAAAAAATCTTATCAATACAAAAAGGTAACATGGTGTAAAAGCCATAAACATGTGAAAGAGAAGTTAAAATAAGACAAAACTACGGGTAATAATAAGTTAGTACCTATGGTACATTAATTATTTTTAGAAAGATATAAAAATAGAAATGTGAAAAACAATCAATTTACAATTAATCTTACATACCTATTAAATAACTTTGGATAGCTTGCCTAAAGTTAAGGATTAATTATAAAATTTACAAATAATTAATATTGATTGCTGATATCTTTCTAGATTATAGTACCTAGCTTACTTCAGTCTCCCCCTCGTGCGCAAGCACCGTTTTAGTTTGTAAGCTAGGTCGGTCGAGAAGAATAACAGGGCGGCGAATCGATGCCGCGGACGTTCTGACTTTAGACGTCTTCTTTCTTCATGGAAAGATTCCTCTTGACATCTATGGATCAATATTCTCTCGGCTATGAGTAAGTGTTTCGTTGAAACATCTCTTGTTCTTGACTGTGATTCTCGTAGCCTTCGGGTTTTAAATACCTCAGCTGCGAGTAGCAGTCTCGCCGTAGCACGCAACATTTTATTATACGATGGAAATCGCGAGGGATCGGGTAAGTGATCGTACGTTTTGTTAATTATGACCGTATTAACAGGTTTAAGTTTCTTCTCGGTTGACTCGATTTTTGTTGACATTCGTATAACAGACCAGTCTTTAATGTCGGCCACAACTGCTACTTGGCCTTCGCGGAAACGAATTAATACGCTGAAAAGTAACTGCAATAAGTCGGGACCCGCTACCAGTGCGTCATTTAAGCATTTACCGGCTGTTCTACACGCGGCGTCGAAGACTAGCCTTACTTTACCCTTTTGTGGGTGCGTCACAGCAAAGTGTGGTAAATATCATAGACGCGGTGATGACGACGGTGCCTTGACTATTTCGGCGTAACCTTTTTCGATAAGGTGTTTTATCTGTTTACTATACTCCGCTTTTAAAGACGTATCTTTATCTAATTTCTTTTCGAGGTTATACAGACGGCTGAGGGCTTGTTTACGGTTATCGGGCATTACCTCATCGTCCGATCGCCATAGCAACCCTACCTCGTATCTATTCTCGTTAGGTAACTTCGCGCATGTAGAATCCAACAACTTTAAAGCCCGTACCTCGGGATCTTTTTCCGGTTTGCGCGGTTCGATTCCTAATGATTCTATACTAAAATGCTCTTTGACTTGCGGCGCGAGGCTCAAAGCGCCTATCGTGTGGGCGGTCATAGTTTCTAGCTCGCGGCTACATGTGCCGCGGATGTTAGGCTTAACTCTTGTTGACTCCGAGTCATTTGTTTTACTACCGCAGACAGCTTCGATGGTGAGCTGCTCCGACTTACTTGGCGATACTAATCTATGAGCCACATCCCGCTCTATCAACGTCATTGTTGACCCTTCGTCTAACAATGCGTGTGTACCTAATGGACCGCTCAGCTCAACCGGTAAAATGGTTGACGCGCTAACGTGGTTAACTGCGTTTATCGTCGCATCCGCAGTTCCCGGGTTCGATTCCTGCCCGTGATGTAGTAAGCGATGATGCGACGCTTCACAACCGTTTATGCCGCACGGTTTATATTTGCATCTCATTATGCGTTTGTGTGCTTCATTTAAACATCTAAAGCACAGCCTGTTGCTCTTCGCTGTTTCCCACCGTTTTGTGACGTTTAATTTGGCAAAATCCGCACACTCCTTTATTAAATGAGTACCTCCGCACAATGCGCACTTGCCCTTATCGACTTTATCGTGGCAAGGTGTGGCTTGTGGGGGTTTCGAGTTGCGTTTTTTATTTAAACTCTTTCGGTGAGCCACTGCAGCAACGGTTGCCTTTTTCGGTTCGCGCTCGTTTTCCGACGGGCATGATGAGTCGCTACTGTATGAACGCGAGCGATGTTTGTATGTTTTCACGGCGTTAACCGGCCTCGGTTGCCGACTAAAGGCGCGTTCTTCCCTATTTAAATTGTATGAAAACATAGCACCGCACTGATCTGCCATTTTATTTAAAAATTGTGACAATAAAACTAATTCTGGTATGTCGGCATACATTGATTTAAATTCAAACCATTTATATTTTAAAATTACGCTCAATTTATCTATAACTCTACTTACTAACTCTGGTGAGTATAAATATTGAGGTTGATTTAAGGTTTTAATCGAGGCGACGGTGTTAGCTACCTTGCTAGCATACATCGTAATATTTTTCCCGTCTTCTGACATGCGGGGTAGCTTTTTTAAAGACTCTAACTCCGATAATATCAACATTTCCGGCCTACCGTAACGTCTTTCTAATGTTTCCATTATAGCACTTGGTTCGATGCTAGTATACATTAAAGAACGCACGGTTTCTCTAGCATGGCCGCGGAGCGCCTTACGAAGCCTAGCTACGTTTTGAACTCCCGTGTACGAGTTCTGAGTGTCTATAAACACGGATTTAAATGGAATCCACTCAGATATGTTGCCCTCGAAATAGGGCAACTCTTCCATAAATTTAGGTATTGATTGACTGTTTGACTTACTTAGATTGACTGCCTTTACTATCGCGTCGGCTAGCGCCGACATGCCGCTTTCATTACTAACATTTTCGCGACTCTTAACTGGGTGAGACATCTGAACGTTTACACACGGAGGTACGCTAGCCGGTTGTGCCCTACATTCCCGTTCGCAAATTACTCGCGCGTTATTTTGATCATTGATCCAACTATGAACCCTACCGTCAATAGGTTCGGGGGTGACATCCGCCTCGTTGGAGTTTTCAACAGTTGCCAGTTCGAATCTGGCTAACTCCAAACGAGTCTCAGCATATGCGGTTGCCGCCCGCGCCCGTTCTAATTCGGAGGCCCTAAGTTCTAACTGCGCCTTAATCTGAGATAATTTACTAGACTGCGAAGTAGATATATCGGTTCCGGGCCTATCACTCGCGACAGGCATACCTACAACCGTCCCGGGTGCACTGTTTGCTAACGTTTGCACTAACACTTCCGTTACTTCTATATTTCCGCTCGATTCTGTCACCTGTTCGCTACTTTGTTGCGTGCTATTGCGTGACTGCTCTTCTGTGCCGGTCCCATGGCTCCACGTATTGGTCTCTGTGGTTCCTGATGTTTCACTGTCCAATGGTGTACCGGTTTTCTTGCCTGACCTTAGCTTCTTTCCGTCCGACATGGTGCTACGAGGGGGTTCCCTAATCTAAATATTCACTAAACACAATAAAAAACCCTAACTTATAATACCTATTTCCTAACACTAGCAGTTCGACTGACTTCCTAGCGTGATGACGTCAGCCGAGGGTGGAAATAGGATAGGGCGGGTAGGGGAACCACCTGGCATTGAGCGCTACCACCTTGGGCTGCTCGGAGAAGGGTAGGAACAACCCAACTCGTCAGCTTCCTCGAGGCCGTAAAACAGCTCTGAGAAACCCTCAGTAATAGAACCTTACCAGCAAGGTCAGACTATTGAGCCCTGTGGACTCGTGGGCGCGTCTGGTAACCCACACTACCATAAATGGCATTAATGCACGCTGTTTGATGGCCGTTTAACACCGCTAGGTGGCCGCGTGATGGCTTCTTCCAGCGCTGTCCGTCTTGCCTCTCGATCTTCACGGCTTCACGACGACACCACGACGGCACCACGGAGACTGCACACGACGGCTCCACGGAGACTGCACACGACGGCTCCACGGAGACTGCACACGACGGCTCCACGGAGACTCTTCGACGCCACCACGAAGACTGCACACGACGGCACCACGGAGACTCTTCGACGCCACCACGAAGACTCCACGAAGGCTTCACTAGGTTTGACGCAATCTTCAGAGATCCGGCTCTCGAAGGACCATTGGTTGATACTACCCAGCAGTGGACTGTATGGAAATGTGGAGGTTGGGCAGTACCAATGGGATCTTGAAAATAAAACCTCGTGGTGACTTGATAATAATAACTTGGCTTCGTTGCGGTATTTTTCAGGCAGGCAGTATGAAGAGCACGATAGAAAGTAAATCTTGAGTTTGTTAATTGAAGTCAATATCAATCTCTCAGACTGCCGTTAAGACTCCAAAACTGAGCAATACCGTAAGGAGAGCCGCAGTTTAAATTTTATTTTAATTCGTTTTTCTCTTACATTCTTAGTTATTTCTACGATTGTCGTTATGTTTATAACTTATATTAAGGGTTATGTATATTAAAAGATGGACAATTTTAATTGCTACAAAATGCAAGAAAGCCTAAATTAAGAATATTAACTATTTAAATTTAAAGATCTTAAAAATAGTCAAGTTTACAATTATCCCCTAATCAAGTTTACATATTTTGTTATTTATTTTATATTTAGCCTTATATACATAGGATTTTATTACTAGAGTTTAAAGGCAATCCTATGTGCTACATAATTATATAAAAAATCTTATCAATACAAAAAGGTAACATGGTGTAAAAGCCATAAACATGTGAAAGAGAAGTTAAAATAAGACAAAACTACGGGTAATAATAAGTTAGTACCTATGGTACATTAATTATTTTTAGAAAGATATAAAAATAGAAAAGTGAAAAACAATCAATTTACAATTAATCTTACATACCTATTAAATAACTTTGGATAGCTTGCCTAAAGTTAAGGATTAATTATAAAATTTACAAATAATTAATATTGATTGCTGATATCTTTCTAGATTATAGTACCTAGCTTACTTCACCCACATTTTCAAGTCCTTACCCAATACTTTGTGCAACCCATCTTTCCTTTTCTATACATATACATTTTCTATACATTTTGTGTTTTCATTGTTTTTTTTTCATCGAGATATGAGTTTTATTAATTTTGATGAAATGTAATTATCTTCTAACAATTGAAACAAAAATCATCGGAATTGATGAAGAATTGACGAAATAATTGCATAACAAATGGATAAAAACATATTTGTTATATGATTTGAGATAAGTTTGAAGTCGGTTGTATACTAAACAAACTTATTTTTACTAAAACTAGAAGCTGAGCGCTATTTTACCCTCGTGACTTTTGAGTGCTATCAAATGCAAAAAAAACCCACAACTGTCAGTCAAATCTTATGTGCCGAGGGCGCGTTCAAACTCTTCAGATTTTTTATGTTAGTATAGTAATAGTAAAGTGTATACTTTTGAAACAGTTATTTTATTATTTAATTTGGGGCTGATTTCATCGTCGGATGAAAGTTATCAGGCGAATAAAGTATTACCCGACAGCCACAAACTCGTCTCAAGTTTATTGTCTGTCATTGTCACAAAATCATAAAAAATGGTAAGTAATACAACTTTATTCCGCCGAGTAATAGGTACTTAACTCACTAGGATAACTTTTATCTGACTATTGAAAAATTAGACTTCAATCGAGAACCTTAACACTTCTATCATTTAGGGCTTATCGTCGGATAAAATTAATAAAATAAATATTACTCGGGGGAATAATACTATTTTACGATTTTTTATGATTGTTATGATTGTATGACAATGACATAGAATAAGAATAAACTTAGACGAGCTGGGATTACTTTTATCTTTCCATGAGCTTTTTTTCCCGCAACTTCGTACGCACTAAACTACCCTTTCTGTGGGAATATCATAAACTCCTTCCATAATACTAATAGACACACATTGAAAGAACCTTTTCACCAAGTTTCACATCCGTCTACCTACTAAAGGAATAAGATTTTTCATACAAACTAAAAACCTATATTTCCCGATCCCGTGGAAATTTCTGGAATTCCTTCCATAATGCTACCAGATGCCAATTGATGAACCCTTTATACTAATCCGTGCACTCTAGGAAAAAAAGTCCAATATTGCCTGTTCTCGTGGGAATTTTGGGAATTAAAATAAAAAAAAAAATATATTTATTTTTCTCAAAGAATTAAACATTTAATAAAAAGAGAAAAAGAAATTCCTTCCTAAGTGTACACTGTACACCTACACCCTCTAACTAAAGAATGTATGTTCCAAACAGACGCCCAACTCTACGCCCACACCTACACCCTCTAACTAAAGAATGTATGTTCCAAACAGACGCCCAACTCTACGCCCAGTAGTTATGGCTGTACGTTGTCTGTCAGTCACTCATGGAACAGTTTTATATATTGCCTTGATTTAATTAAAGTAAAGAGAAAGCTGAGACACTTTTGAATGAAAATATACTTTATTCCCATAGCGGACAGCGCGAAGGTCTCTTAGCCGAGGCCCACTCTGAAGAGGTGGAACAAGCCGATCCGTTCTACGCACATTGCCGGCTGCACACAGACACAACGCTCATCAAGAAACGCAAGAGAAACTGGCTGGCGGCTCAATTGAGGACGCACAAAAGGTAGGTGCTATCGAACCAATAGAATCATGACGCACCATAAGCTCATTTTGGCAAACCGTCTAAATGCTGGTAGGCCGTAATTCGCTTGAAATAGGTTTCTTTGGTGACGAACTTGTTATCATTTCAATCGAATGCTAGTAGGCCGAAATTCGCTTGAATTAGGTTTCCTTGGTGACGAACTTGTTATCATTTCAATCGAATGCTAGTAGGCCGAAATTCGCTTGAAATAGGTTTCCTTGGTGACGAACTTGTTATCATTTCACTCGAATGCTAGTAGGCCGAAATTCGCTTGAAATAGGTTTCCTTGGTGACGAACTTGTTATCATTTCACTCGAATGCTAGTAGGCCGAAATTCGCTTGAAATAGGTTTCCTTGGTGACGAACTTGTTATCATTTCAATCGAATGCTAGTAGGCCGAAATTCGCTTGAAATAGGTTTCCTTGGTGACGAACTTGTTATCATTTCACTCGAATGCTAGTAGGCCGAAATTCGCTTGAAATAGGTTTCCTTGGTGACGAACTTGTTATCATTTCACTCGAATGCTAGTAGGCCGAAATTCGCTTGAAATAGGTTTCCTTGGTGACGAACTTGTTATCATTTCACTCGAATGCTAGTAGGCCGAAATTCGCTTGAAAAAGGTTTCCTTGTAGACGAACTTGTTATCATTTCATTCGAAACTGACATTTATTGAGTACAGAATTGATACAGTATCTAAAATATCGTAAGTGCATTATACGCGATAGACCTTACAAGTTAGACAGGTTCAAACAAATTATAAGCAACATGGGTCATGATTTAGTTGGTTCGGTAGTACACACAAACATTGATTTGCTTAGCTACACACACTTTTTTAAACTGAAGTTTGACTTCTTCTCTTTTGTCATTAAGAGACAGTAAGTTAAATCTTATCTTACTAATATTATAAATGTGAAAGTTTGGATGTATGAATGTTTGCTCCTCAATCACGGGAGCACGGCTCAACGGATTTGGATGAAATTTCGCATAATGATAGTGTACAGTCTGGATTAGCACATAGGCTACTTTTTATCCCGAAATTCCCGCGGGATTCGAAATTGCTTGGGTACAACCGCGCGCAACAGCTAGTATAAAATATTACCAGATCAATGCTTCATTGAAGCGATGATATTTTCGGCAGTTTTTACATTAGTATTCGTGGTCGATCAAATTCGTACGCTCTCCTATCTACCTATCTATGAGCTTATCCTACCCTATTCGAAGATTTTTTGAACCAAAAGTTGAGTTTTGTTTATAATTGTCGATTATTTTTTATACCAGATTTCTTTTAATAGCAAAATGTTGAGTGGGCCTAAATTACGAAAAGATTGAAAAAAAAACATAAATTTAAATTTCAAAATTCTTCTAAGTGAAAATTCAAGTTTTACCTGTAGTTTACGACTACACATGTATATGTTATTGCTTCTTTGGCTTTCTTATGATGATTCAATGAATTAAGTTAATCATTTTTTTCTTAAAACCGCAGGAAAATAGATCTTGAAAACAAGTTGAGTGCAGAAGAAAAAAAGAGGATCCAACGAAAGCTCGTGAAATACAGAAGGAAGTACCTACAGCAGAAGGAAAACCGAAACCCACCATGGGGTGAATTAAATTTTTTTACAGTACAGCATATTTTAAATATACAGCAATATTACCAGTCCTTATATAAAATAGCTAGTGGTTATATTTCAAAAATATCTCCAATTTTTACCAATACAATTTAGTTTGTGGCATGTTAAAAATAAATAAAAAATTACATAGATTACTTATTAACTATATTCAAACATAATCTATGCACACAACTACATATAAAATTGACAACAATTTACAAAGGTTTAGCTTATTTCTAAATGAACTTTCTTCCTTCCTGTTTCCAGTGATAACATTAAAAATGTCTTATTTCAGTGCCAACGCAGAAGATGGCTCGCATGCTGTACAGCAGTGCGTCTGCTATGAGGAAGTTCAAACGGAAGGCCGAGTGCATGGGCATAGATACACACGCGCTGGAGTTTGAAGACGCACAGGTATGGTCTAAGAAAATCGTTTAATCGAGTATTTGTATGCTACTGAGCACAGACATTCAATTGTCAACTTTAACTAAGTGTTGGTATAGTACGAGAATATAAATACGAATTGAATCCAAAAGAGATCGGGAGCGCGCCGTCTGGAAAATTTTGAGTTTCACTGGAGGTACGGCGAGCTGTAGATGAAGACTCACACAATTAATCTTTTAGGTCGCAGACTCGCAGTGTGACGAGCGGACACGGCTGCTCTCTAATAGTCCCGTAATTTCAATATATATATCTCTTAAACGACATATCTCTTAAACAGTTTAAGATATATATCGTAAAAACCATTTCAACCCCTATTTTCAAGATGGCGGCCGTAGGACAAGGGTGGCGACCCCACAAACTTGGTTTTAGCTTTACACTGACCCCCCCTACACATAAAGAAAATAAAATTGCGTCCTCTGAAAAACGCAACCCTGTAACGCAAATGTAACTTTTCAATGGACTAAATGTGTTCCGGCAATATTTTGTGGAGAGCCAGTTCCTTCCTAAACCCGTGTGCTTTCATCTTCGACCTCATCGTCACTTACCATCAGGTGAGATTGAGGTCAAACGCGGGTTTAGTCACTTATAAAAAAATATAAGCGTCACATTTGTAACAATACAAGTCAATTACCTACTTGATAGTTATGATACTTTGTTGAACATTTCGCCATGAACAGGCAAAATTTCGCCATAAACTTGGTTACTCTTATGTATCGGTGTGTAAATTATTTTTTAAATTTTATGGAAATTTTAATCAATTAGAAGATTAAGAAAGATAATACTTTAGTAGGACTTTTTTTGTAAGCTTCCTAGAATAAATACACGATTTTTACATTTAATTGAAAATGTAAATTTAATAGTGGGTTATTCATAAATCTTCAATCTATATCCCCGATCTTCAACTGACTTAATAAGACTGCTTTTGTTACAAAGATCGAAGAGTTCTCAGATTGATAATTGACATTTAATATTAAATTCCAAGCTGCTATTACTAAACTAAAATGTTTTTATTTTCACTCCAATTTAATGATTTTTGCGGGATTCCTACCACGATTTCGTTAGAGGTTCGCTCGATTTACCCCCTTTCTTATTCGTTTTGATCAGCTACTACTAGAACTCACATTAATGTCACTTTTGCAAAACATGCTCACAGTACCACTGGATTTTTGACTGAACATACCACGATTGTTGTTTTTTTCGTTAAGTAAATTCGGAAATCGTGGTAAGAATCCCCCAAAATCATTAAATTGTGTACAGTTGTTTTTATTTTGCATTATAAAACTGTTTCTTATTTTTGTTTGAACCAGATATCAGCACTAAAAGACGTGTCGCGTCGCTGGCACGTGCCGCCCGCGTTCTCGGTGGAGTTCGTGGCGTACTATTTGGAACGCAACTCACGAGTCAGCTCGCTGCGGACGGCGCTGGAACGCCTCAGCAAGGAAAACGACAAGTTGCTCTCTGGTGACGAACAGTTGAGGACTGATTATGATGAGGTAAGTGCTTTTCAACCGACTTCCAAAAAAGGAAGAGGTTCTCAATTCGTCTATATGTTTTTTTGTGTCTTTGTTACAAGATATTTCGGACAATTATGAATCGGTTTTAACAATTCTTGGTTCATATGATAGAGGATACTTTTATAGTTGGTCCCATATCGAAATCGGTTGAGTACTTCAACGAAAATTTCGGAGAATGTTTACGTTGATGACATTATAACTCAGCCAAAGTTGTGACGTGAAGTCGGTTTTCTTAATGCTATCCGTCACTATAGTCATTATATGCGAAATGAGGAAGACTGGGAGCTTGTTCAGGACAGCGCAGTAAACTTGACTTATTTACTTTTTTTTTTAAATTTATTTTCAATCTATATTTTTGAGATTTATTGTATTAAAAAAATATTTTTTAATATATCAGATCCAGCCTGTTACATAAAGATGGGTGGCTATGAAACCATGCCATCTACTTTAGTTATAGTACTTTTTATAGATTTTATGAAAAGTAGTACTCCGTTAAAAATCGAACCCAGGCGTTTTCCTCTATTTAGATATCGAGTGTTTTGGTCCAAATCGTATGAAATATGATTTCTAAAATTAATCACCACTTATTTTTTTTTTCAACCGACTTCCAAAAGGAGGAGGTTCTTAATCAAATGTGTTTGTATCTTTGTAATACTCGATTTTTTGGACAATTATGAGTTGATTTTGAATATTCTTTTTTCTTATGTGGTCCATATAAATTTCATCGAAATCGATTGAGTACTTCTTGAAAAATTTTAAATTTTTGACAAAATATGCATGAATACGGAGAATATTTTCATTGACGACCTTATACTTCGGTCGAAGTTTTTATGCGAAGTCAGTTTTTTAATGCCTTTAATTTAATTTAAACTTTTTGATTGTTCATCAACATTATTCTTAACCTCAAAACCTACATCTCCATTCACAGGCGTCTAAACAGAACACAGACGCGCTTCAATCGCTCACAACCACCAAGGAGTCCCTACAGAAGCTGTACGCCGCTATACTCGCGGTGTGCCCTAAGAAGGTAGCGCCGGATCTGATGCAGGACAAGCCCTTACTGCCGCCCGCCATACACCGCCCCACGCCCAAAGTCACGCCGCAGCAGCTGCAGAAACGGTAAGCAGTATAGTAGACACTTTCACACTTCAATTGTTTCAATTAAATTACGTTTCTTAAAGAAAAGGAGACTAACGGCCGCTCTCAATAACTTCATCATCACAACTCTTTGTAATGAGCCCACTGCAGGGCGATGAGTCTCTCCCAAGGGTGACGTGGAGGTATAGGCCATAATCTACCAAGCTGGTCCTGTACTGGGTGGTAAATGTCAGGAATTTCAGGGCGCCGAAATGGGTTCTGACAAACCCTAACGGCTATTGTTTACAAGTATACAGCACCCGGGACAGACTGCTTAACGTGCCCTTCAAAGCACGGACTCAAGACCGTATCAAAAAGTTAAATTATAAATAGACATTCCTATACTATCTTGTGTGAAATCTGTCACTTGATCTACTATTGATAGGTACGTTATTAGTCAGTCAAAGATAGGCTTTAGACCAGCCGTTAATGAACGGCAGAATTTACAATAAAGTTTCAGTATCATCCTCATCAGCCTGGTAACGCCCACTTCTGGACATAAAGTTTAATAGAGAGAAAAAACATATAACTCAAAAGTGCTGATGACACAATATTTTAATTATGAATAAGTCGCGTTGCTCATAAAATGATGTAAGCGCTCTTAATGTGTATATTATTTGCCCGTTGATGAGGTTTTCAAATATGCCAGACGAAAGAAACTTAAACTTTTTTGAAAGAAACTTAAGTCGCCATGGTTAAAGGCGTAAAATTTCAGTTACGTAATCACAATATATACAGGGTGACTGGTGACTGATGGAGAACAGTCTTTGCTCGATTCTGATCATAATTATGTAATAAAAATAGGTACTTAGATTTTCACTGGAATTCCCTATAAATAAATACTAGTTACTATTTACTTTACTTACGACTGAGTCAATTGCGGCACGTGACCTGGCACGCGAATCGCTGCCAACGCTAGTGTAATCATGCGTTGCCTAATCAATTCTGTAACTTTTGGTTAAGTTTACTCAGTAAATAATTAACATTTATTATTTATTATATTTTTTCTCTTCATATATGATACCAAAGTATCAATTCCTTGAATTTCAAAAGTGATCCGCCAGTCACCCTGTATAGGCACCAAAATGTTGAGTTTAAATGAAGCGCTCACATTATACAATGAATTGCGCTAAAATCTGGTTAAATCGTCTTCTTGCATATTTTAAGCATATTTTCTGACAATATTTACTTTTTATGACATTGTAAAACTAATTTACGGTCAAGTATTCAAAGCAAGCTTTTTTGGTAAATGTTCAATGCTTAATATTAATTATTATAATTATGTCCACATATTTTTTTTTGTTTATTGACTTATGATGCATATATTGAAGGGTTTACCATTCTAGTCTTGTAGTGTGGTGTGGTATTGGAAGGGCCTGTATAAATAAACAATTTACAAGTCACTTTTAGTAGCTGTAAGTCATGCTTCTGTTAGTTAAATTTAGTTTTTGTAGTAACTTTTAAGTTAAATAATTTATTCTTTATGAAAATTACAAAAAAAATGAGAATAACTTTGAGTCCAAATTAAATATAAAAATACTTAACTCACTATCAGCATATGGTGCAATATAACATGGACAAAACTTTGATGTTGATAGAATTTTTAATAAAATAGTTATCATTAACTCACTAACATCATTAATAAAAAAAAAACAAAATCAAAAAGTTATCTATGTATTATTTAAATACTGATCATACTATAATGATAAGTTTTGTCCATGTTATATTTTACTCTACTGAACTACACTTTTAACCAAATCAACCAAACCTCGGCCCATCCAACACCACGCAACACAAAAGCTACAGTAGAAAAGTTTTCAGATGGTATGCGTGACAGTTCGAAATTGACAATCTTAGTGACGGTGCCGTAATGAAGTCGTTCGATCTAATATTCGATTTTTTACAAATATCCAATAAGTTGGTAAAAAGTGTATTCAGAATTACGATTGAAAGTTGGCCGTTTATATGCATCGATTCAATGTCGATTCAATAGGGCATCGGGCAATTTAAGATTAATATAAAAAAAAACCCCAGACAATCACACCAACTACATGGTCCCAAAGTAAGCATAGCTTGTGTTATGGGATACCATGTAGCGAACTAGGGGGAGCCTAGAATATAAATACATAAATAGATAAACACCCAGACATGGAACATTTTTTTTTTGTTCCGTGCTGGAGTCGAACCCGCAACCACTGGCGTCTGAGGCAGACAGGTTTACCCTTTCGCCAAAGTGGTCGTCTAATAATAATATAATATAATATTATAATATTTTGATTTATAATTTTAAAAATAACAATTTTGTTTACATAGTTTTTATTTTTTTAGCTTGCCAATTCATATTTAATTAGTCAGTAGTTTGCGCGTTATTAAATATGAGAACTGTCACCCATATCATCATATAGCGAAAAGAGAGGGCTCGATTCGACATTACAATCTCCAATTTTAAGTCTCTCTAACTAATGTCAAATTAGGAAACTTCAAATTCAAAAGTTGCTGACAAAACTGATTTTGAAGTTTCTGTGTAAGTTTGACATTAGAGGGATTTGAAATTGGGGATTGTAGTGTCGAATACGGCCCCGTATAGTTCGAAATGACAAAGACAGAATTGGTAACTGTAGGTCTATGTCAGTACCGACCGCGGCCGCACTTAAGATGGGCGTTGGTTTTCCTCTTAGCGACAACCCGGACGCACGCCAAGGGAAAGTGTTGTCTACTTCGCTCGAAGGTGAGCACTTTTAAATATTTTATAATACTAATTATATTTTTTAACATACAGTTATATAGCCTTTCATGTAAAATCTGCCGCCAAATATTCCGGCAGTGATGTGTTCCAGCAATATTTTATTTTAAAAGCCATTGCTTCCTGGACTGGGAGTAATGGAAAAACGTAGAATGTACTAAAGAACTAAATACATATAAATAATATATTAATACATATTATAGGTACATAAACACTATACAGACATAAAAAACCAATAAATATATTATAAATAAACATACACACAAATACATACATACATACATATAAGTATACTAAATAGTATATACTATGATATAATAATAATTAATAGATTACTATGTCATAGATTTTCCAAGAAAGTGTGTCTTAACCAGTCTTTTGAATATGTTAATTGTTTGAGCCTGTTTGATCGCAAGAGGCAGTTCATTCCACAGTGACACGACTGAAACCGTGAAGGATTTTTTATAAAATTCGGTTTTATGTAGAGGTGTGGCTAGCATAAAGTTATTGGTAGATCGTAATTGTCTATCGTGGTGTGTGTGGCGAAATTCAAAACTTGCTTTTAAGTAGTTTGGTGCGGAAGGATTGAACAGCGTGCGATATAAAAGACAGAGAAGGTGAGTATTCCGGCGAAAACGAATTGGAAGCCAATTGAGCTTAGTGCGATATTCAGAAACGTGGTCGTATTTACGTAAATTAAATATGAACCTTATGCATAGATTTTGAAGCCGCTCAAGTTTATTAAGTAGATCTTCCGTAATATCAAGATAGCAAGTGTCTGCGTAGTCAAGGATAGGAAACAATAAGGACTTTGCAATAGAAATTTTGGTGGAAGTTGGTAGGAGATTGCGCAATCGTTTTAGAGAAAAAGTTGCTGCAAACATCTTCCTGCTCACTGCATCAATTTGGTTTTTCCAGGTTAGATTGCTGTCAAAGAATATTCCAAGGTTTTTCACCGATTTACTAAAATCCACTTTGACATCATTTACCATAATATGCGGGCATAATGTCCAGTCAATTTGCTTCGTTATTTTCGGGCTTCCAATTATGATTGCTTGGGTTTTAGCCGGGTTAACAGTCAAACCGTGGCTGTCGCTCCAGGACGAGATTTTAGCGAGATCATGATTGATAGTCGTTATCGCTTGTGGTAGGTTTTCAAGTGTGGTCTGTATGTATATTTGGAGATCGTCTGCATACATATGGTAGGAAGAAGATAAATTACTAGTTATAGAATTGATAAAAATAGAAAAAAGGAGTGGAGACAACACGCCACCTTGAGGGACGCCAGCTTCATTGTTACACCAAGCAGAAATAGTGTCTCCAACTACGATACGTTGCCGACGCCCACACAAGTAAGAATGAAACCAGTCAATAACTGATGGAGATATGTTAAGAGACCTAAGCAATTTTAACAGTATGGAAAAGTCAA
Organism: Stenoptilia bipunctidactyla; assembly: GCA_944452665.1. NCBI lineage: Eukaryota > Metazoa > Arthropoda > Insecta > Lepidoptera > Pterophoridae > Stenoptilia > Stenoptilia bipunctidactyla. The sequence continues at coordinate 6,529,808 of OX101728.1, read as the reverse complement.
CGGTGTTGAAAGCATTGCTAAAATCAAGCAGGGTCAATACTGTTAATTGCTTAGATTCCATAGCCATGCGAATATCATCCGTTATCTTCACCAGTGCCGTAACTGTACTATGTCCAGTTTTAAAGCCGGATTGAAATGGGTTAAGTAAGTTATTTTTTATAAGAAAGGAGTTTAATTGGAAATGGACAAGGCGTTCTAAGACTTTCGACAGGAATGGCAGGATAGAAATAGGTCGGAAGTCTTGTGGCATAGTAGGTATAGGAGTTTTGGGCAGAGGTATAATATTTGCTTCCTTCCAAGCAGTTGGAAATTTATTGGATGATATAGAGTTATTTAGGATCTGCGTAATGATAGGGAGGAGAAAGTCAAGCAAAATGAGGACCATTTTGCGGCTAATAAGGTCAGACCCGACTGCATTAGATGAAATGGATTTTATAGCTCTCTTAACATCACATTCAGTAAATTGAGTAAAATTAAAGGGTTCATAAGAAGGTGTGGGCAAAGATGAAAGCTGATTCAGGGTTTTGGCTTTGATAAAGGCATCAAAAGCACCTGGAGTTGCAAAATGTGAATTAAGTGAATTAAAATCTAAATGATCAGGAAGCTTTGCAGTTTTGTTTTTGCCAACACCTATACTCTTTAGAAAATTCCAGACTTTTGCTGGATTTCCATCTGAAACGGATTTATGGATATGGCGTCGTTGTGCATCCCTACACATAGTATTGCAGCGATTTCGTAACAGACAATATTTCTCGTGATTTTCATCGGTGGGGTTGTGTTTATATTTAACACGAGCACGATTACGTTTCTTCATCATCGATTTTATTTGGTCATCTAGCCATGGAGCAGGAAGATGTTTCATTTTCACCGGTCGAACTGGGGCATGACGGTCATAAAGCTGCAAGAGCAGGGAGTTAAACATTTCTATTTGCAAATCAGGTGTGTCAGCATTTAGGACCTCAGACCAGTTGACTTCGTGTGCGTCATTAAGCAAGTTTTCTAAATTAATTCCATCGAAATTTCTTTGCATCAAGATTTGAGGCTTAGCTTTCGAGGGTTTGATTTTGTAAGATAGAAATATCAGGTTATGATATGAAAAAGCATCAGCCTCGATTTGTCCATGATGTACTACATGGTCAAGTGAGGATACAATTATTAGGTCTAGTAGGGACGGAACAGAGTTAGGAAAAAAATTAGTTGCAGAAGATGGCAAAATATTAAGGTTGCATGCATTGACTGAAGAATTTAGTTTTTTCGCCCGGGAATCTTTTTTTAAAAGGCATGTATTGAAGTCACCCATTATAATTGTGTGGCTATAGAGGGGTACCAAATCCTCTAGCAGCTTTTCAAAAATCGGGAAATAGTTTGCTGTAGGAGAAGGGCTGTAGACAACTCCTAGAAGGACTTTGATAGTACCCATCGCGACCTCAATAAATAGGTATTCTATGGGACTAGTGTCGCTTAAAGGGTGTGTTGAACTTTTGACTATTTTAAAAGCCATATTAGAACGGAGATAGATAGCAACCCCGCCACCTGTGCGATCAGTACGATCATTGCGTATCATTTGAAAACCTGGTAAGGCGTATGAAATGGAAGGCAAGCAGGGTTTCATCCACGTTTCGGAAATTAATATTGCATGAACATTCTTACAGTCAAATGATGCCAGCATATCTGAGTAATGAGCCGGGATACTCTGGGCGTTAATATGAAGGACGTTGAAATTTTTCAGTAAACCTGAGAATTGAGAATCTATATTGGTAGATAATGGCAAGAAAGAACTTTGATAGCTATCGGAGCTGTCCAATCCATGAGACGAACAAGATAAAAAGTCATAAAACTGGTTAGGATCATCGCTACTATTAGTGCAAGACATATTATTGTATAATATACTATTAATTATAAACTACTTATACAGATAATACTAATTAACTTTATATAAATATATATATGAATAAAATTTTAACTCTTAATTTACTATAATTTAACCTACCAGCTATAATTAGGTATAACAGTAATGCAATATAAAAATTAAGATAAGAAAAGTGTTTTACAAATGCACATTCAAAGAAAACAGACTATATGAACGCACTCAATAACCAACTGTCAGTGCTCACAGTGTAAGTCACTGTCAGGTCGGTGATAGTCTGTCAGTGACAGCTATGACAAACAAAAACAATATAAAAAAAAAACTACAAAATTTATAAACAAACATGAGGGTGAACAATAAATTACGTTTAAACAAAATAATAGATTATATGAAATAGCTACGAACCATAATTGGAAACTAATGTCTACTTCCGTAAGACTCTTCGCTTCGTCGCAGCCACTGTTTTTGTCGTTGGTTGATTTTGTATGGCTGGGCTGCTCGTAGGAGATGAAATTGGCATATTAGCTGCTATGGTATCTAAATCAGCCTTGGTTACAATCTGGTGTCGAACATCGTTGGCTCCCAGCACATACACACATCCGCCGCGGGTCCAGCATTTTGATATGCCAAAGCGCTTGCGGGCTTCAATAAAGATATTATGCCGCACTGCTGTTAGGAATTCCGACAAAGTGATTCGGGAGGCTTTCAGTGAAGTTTTGCTTGACCACACCCGGTCCCGGACTGTAAGGTCTTTAAATTTGACAAGCAGAGGTCTTGTTTTACCTTCTTTGGCCTTGCCTAGACGATGGCAGCGGGCTATGTTGCTTTCTGAGATGTTATCAAGCTTCATTTTGCCCTGAAAGACTTGTGAAGCAGCAGAAGCAGGTTCTTCTTTACTGTCTTCGGGTACACCATGGATCAGCAGAATCTTTCTACGCTGCTGCATTTCCAGCCTATCACAGTTTGTGGCCAAGAAGTCGAGTTGCTGCTGAAGAAGTGTTAGTGAAGCCAAAATGAAAGTCTTGAATTCCTGAAACTCCATGTATAGATTGGATGATGTCGCTGAAGAAGTAGCTTTGTTTGTGAAAGCATCTTTTTCAAATTTTGAGAGTCTGGCCAAGAACATTTCTTGCATTTCCACAAATGTTTGTTTTACGGAGTCCATTGTTTGTTGAGTGATGATTGTTTTTTATATTAAATGTATATTTTGTAAAGGATGGTGAGAGTTTAATTGCTGGTAGGTTTAAGGATTAACTGGACATTTAAGTGTACATATGTAATATAAAAAAATGCAGAGTTTACTATTATTAATAAATAAAAAGTTAAGAGCAGCAAAATAAATGTTGTGATTTTATGACTACCCCCCAGCAAAAAAAAAAAAAAAAAAGTATAGTCAAATGTGTTGTAGATATAATTTATAAGAAACCCCCTGATATTTTTCAAAGCAGAGGATACCTCTGGTATAGAATACAGTATTTTTTAAGTCCTTAGATAGATAGAAGTTAAACTGTTTTTTTTTCAAATATTATAAAGATTTTACTCAGTAATCATAAGATATGGTCTCCAGAGGAACTAGCAGACCAATGCCCTTTTTACCTTTACCAAATTAGATACAAATTCCGTGGTGCATTGCCTCCCTTTCCTTCTATTTGCAACACAATGCTATATGGCGATGGAAGTGAGACGTAGGACACACCGTCTGCATTTACGTTTCACGAGCTGTACATTCTATATTTTCTCCCAAAAGGCCTAGAGAGAGGCCTTCTTACGATTGGCCTCCCCGTAGGCCAATCTTGACCTATATATTACCCTAGTGTAGTCACCGTAAAGTCTGTAATTAACCTGTCTATATTACACTATGATTTGGAACACTCGTGTAGACAGTATTATGCATTTTCTTGTCGTTGCTATATATATATAAATGGGCATTTAGGTCACCTTGTTAAGTAATTAAAAGCAATGGACTCTAGAGTAACTACCAGTGTTTTTTCAATCTTCACGACGAAGTCAGTAATCACACTGCCTATTCGGATGTTCTCTTGTTAACCCTACAAATTTATTTGGCATCACCAATAAACTGCACGGTGGTACCTACGCTTCACTTTACGTGTTTTATTTCCCTCAATGGCCTACCTTTAATAAATAAATAAAATCCTCAGACAATAACACCAACTGCATGGCCCCAAAGTAAGCATAGCTTGTGTTATGGGGGTAACCTAGAATATAAATAGATAAACACCCAGACTCGGAACATTTTTTTTTCTTGTTCCGTGCGGGAATCCAACCTCGAACTGGCTTCTGAGGCAGACAGGTTTATCCCATCGCCAAAGTTTTCGTTAAGCTCTTTTCTTTAAGCTCCTGTCTTTAAATTGTGTCACGTTGTTGAAATTGTGACGTGTTATTGTGGCGTCGGCAGCCACGACCGGGGCGCTGGCCAACCGCGAGTGCGCGGTGTGCGCGCGCAGCAGCGAGCGGCACCTGATGGCGGCGTGCGACACGTGCCGCCAGCACTACCACCTGCACTGCCTGTCGCCGCCGCTGCAGCGCCCGCCCAAGAAGAGCAAGCTTTATGGATGGTGAGTTTTGATCAGGTTAACACGTTCATTGTCAAACAAAAATCGTAAGGTGTACCCGGGTGGCCCAAATCCTAATTTTACTTTATTTTAATCTTAAATGTAATAATAGATAATCCATGCATTTAGTCTATATGTTTGCCATTTTGTGTAATATTGTTATATATTACTCGAAGTCGTGTGATAGGCCATGGAGGATGCATATTTAGAGTATACAGGGTGTTCGGCAGAACGTTGAACATACGCAAATGGTGGATGGGTGGGGTCATGTGCTACTTACTCAGCCCAAATTATTTGACCTTGGCCCCTTGGTTTTTTTATAATATTTTTTTTGGTGATTAGGACCCTTTAACAATTCGCCTGGCTCGCCTCAAATATTACCGCTCCAACGGTGATGTCCAGTTCCTTCTTTAACTTGTGTTAAGGAAGGAACTCATCTTTGACATCGTCTTCTCCTACCATCAGATCCAATTGAGGTCAAGGCGGTGAGTGATTGCTATGTCAATGTCCATGCACACAAATATTAGAATAGTGTGGGGATCGACCCCGCGACTAGTTTTATCATCTTTAGCATCTTAGTTTTACCCCATCGCCACATTGATTACAGCTTAAAGTACAGTTTTCATTTTAATTACATTCTACATTTAAAATATTTCTGTTGAATATTACGCTGTAACCGAAAAGATCTTGTTATGCTTTAAGATCTTATAAAGCTTTGTAATGATGTTAAATATTACGATTTTTATATTAATTTTTTAACCTATACTCGCAGGCAATGTTCCGAGTGCGACAAAACATCAGACTCCGAACCGGAAGTACTAGAGAACAAACAACCGCGTCGATCGCGCATCCGCTACAGCAAAGACGGCGCCATCATCACCGAGCCGCCGAGCCCGGCCTCATCTCCACCTCCTAAACAAAAACCAGAGAAACCACACAAAGAGAAATCCCACAAAACATTACCACAAGAAAACCTATCTCCCATCAAAGTCACTATAAAGCCGTTCGAGTTCAGCAGCGAGAACGAAAGCACAGAACAAAAGAAGAAAGAAAAGAAAATCAAAAAGAAAAAGGACCAATTATCGTCCGGAGAAAATGACAGCCCGTCAAAGAAACTCAAAAGGAGTTTCACTTCCCCAGCTCTAACAAATACTCCTTTGATGTCCATTACTCCGATCGTCGCAGATAGTCCGAGCGACTCGCACAATGAAAACTCAAACGCCTCCGCTCATACAGGCTCAAAGAAAGACGAAGCGTTCGTTTCTCAAAACCTATCGTTCTCAGCTCTTCTAAACGAAGCAAAAGAAAAGGAAAGAGATAGTAAAACAATAGAAAGTTCGATAGAGAGCACACTCGCTAATTTATCTTCGGATATCGCTACGTATAAAGCGAATAGAAAACGTAGGAAAGAGAAGCATAGGAGTAGGTACTCGCCAGATTTATTGCGGTCGCCTTCCAAATCACACAAACATAAGAGGAAGAAGAAGATTCAGGACTTAGAGAACCCAGAGCTGCCACATCCGAGGATAACTATCAAGGTAATCTTCAAATAAGGTTTTTGTATGAATTGAGGCATTGTTAAATAACACCCCTATTTCGTAGTAAACTGCAGGGACCAATTTATTACTAATTGGTTCTATACCAAGCAGAATAAAGATGTTATCAACAGTATTAAATTACCCAAACTGGTGGGTCACTTTTGAAATTCGAGCTTGTGATAGTTTGAGATCATTCATGAAGAGAAAAAATATAAAAAAAAAAAATATTAATAATTTACCGAATAAACTTAACCGAAAGTTAAATTACGCAACGCATGGTTACATTAGCGTCGGCAGCGATTTACGTGCCTGGTCACGTGCCGCGATTGCCTCAGGCGAAAGTAAAATAAATTGTAATAAAACTTTATTTATTTATAGGAAATTCTAGTGAAAAATTAAGTACTTACTTACCAATTTTATTACATAATTATGAACAGAATCCAGTACAGAGTGAGTACCTTCAGTATCTAAAACTTGGTATAGTCCTTAAGTAAGAATTAATATTTGTCAAAGCAGAAAGGGTATCCTCGTATACAAACCAGACCAAATGTTTTCTCGAATCGCTCATACCGTAGAACACAATATGATCAATGCTCCACAAAGTCATATTTATTTTAGGTTGACGCATTCTCTTTTCACGATATATTTTGCTGTTCTATTTACACACAAACAATATTCCATTCTATTTTGCTATCTAATAATAAGTAATATTTTTTTCCCAGATAAAACCGATTCCTTGTCCGGACGGGTCGCTGGACACGCAAATGTTCTACGTTCCCACAGACAGCAACGACGGCCCGCCGCCGGCCGTCATGAAGCGACTCTCTAAGGTAGGGTACAGTTGTGCTAAGCCGGTTTGTTTATACTGTCCATTTTCAGCTCACTGTGATTAGCGATATATCCTTCGCCGACTGCACGTTTCGCCGAAAATTAATGAATAACGCAATGAATATGGTAGTAATGAAATGTGGTAACTTAATAAATATATCCTAATCTACGTTTATTACCGGTACGGACAAACCTGTGCGGGTCCGGTTCCTTTATGAAAGCACTCTTATGTAAGCACCCATACGGTCCAAAATTTATTAGCATATATAATTGAGCTGTACCGGAAACCTGTTTCTTTAAGTAGGCACCCTTATACCTAAAACGCGAGTTAATAAATTTTAATCATAGTTTATTTACTCGAAAACACACAAAGTCCATAAATATAATGTTTAGTCTATTGAACACACGTGCCAACTTAGTCATAAATTGTTATCCTTCATAACTTTTTACTGTTAAATCAGTACAGAACGAACTCATAAAAATGTGATTCAATTCGCATGCTTAAAATATTCTAATTGTAGTAGTTATATCTCACAGGCAATAAAAAAACGAAATTTAAAAATTGAGCTATAAACTACAAAAGTTCATACAAACAAATTAAAAACTTTTAGCTTTGTTTCATATGGTTAGTAAAAGATCGGTTATTTCTATTTCAGCAAGCGGAACAAGAAGCGGAGAAGCCAGAAGAGATCCCGCCTCCCGCACCGGAACCAACGGTTCAGTTGACCCCTGTAAGTTGTGTTATCATTATTATCGATTTCACTTCATCGAACGCTTTCTGTAGATTTTGCCACCATCTTTCTAATTACTGGAGGGGGATAACTAATAGAGGAACTTAAAAAGCAGTCCTCATAAAGTAGTTTTTAACTAATGCCTTGTTTATGCACTGAAATTTGAATCCATTTAAAACATATAAATGAATGAAAAAGTGATCAAAACTCTGCTCTACGCCGACGACCAGATTCTACTTGCATAGTCGCGGCGGAATTGCAACAAAAGGTCACTGTGATGCATGAGTCGTTTAAAAGAAAAGGTATGAGAGTGACTGTCGGAAAGACGAAAGTTATGGTTATGTAGAGAAATGAAGATAAGACGGAATGCAATATTATAATAGGAGACGAAAAAGTGGAACAAGTGAAAGAGTTTATATACTTGGGGTCCTTGTTTACAAGAGATGGGAAGGATGACGATGATATAGAAAAGAGGGTAAAAGCAGGAATAGTAGATTGTATCATAAGGGAGCAAAATAATATTTTTACGGCGAGGGCGCTTTTTTGAATCCAGAGCGAAGTAAGGGATTCTAGAGTAGAATCCCGAGCGTAGCGAGGGATTCTTTAGTAGAATCCTGAACGTAGCGAGGGATTCAAAGTACGTCGCCCGAGCCAAAAATATATTTTGAGCCCGAATGATACACTCTACTTTTCATCACCCACTATGAGAAAATAAAAGGCGCCTCATATTTTATTGTAATATTATTATTTAATAAAACATAGAGTAAGAACTAAATTGAAATGAAATAGTATCTAATAATAAAACAACTAAAAACTTATATTTACATTTGAGACAATTTCCATAGGCTTTCATGTATTTCTCCCGGGATTTTGCGAGTAATAAATTTTCCATCACAGTTCTTGCGTCAGTTCTAATACTTTCAGGAGTTAATTCTATACTTTCACTGTCACTTGAAGAACTCATTTTTCAAAACAAAACCATGAATTTCTAACAATCCGTGAAAATTTGACGAAAACGCGGGCTGTAGTTCGCGCGTTTTTAATTTTGATTTATTTTATTCAGTCGGCGGCGGCGCGACTATGGGCCGTCGTACCTACCAGCCAGTCTTTATTCAAACAATATTTGCGTTCGATTTCTTTGGCGCTGAACACTAAGATCAGATGTTCCAAATTCAAAAAGTGCGCGGAAAAGATAATTGCGGCGCACCTATAAAGAGGATTAAAAACTCATTACTGCCCGCTGAACGTTTCTTAAAGAAAACATCACCTTTGGGTGCACTTAAAGGCGAACCAAGTCGTCCTTTTCGAATAGATGGGATGAAAATTATGTTAATGGCGCCTGTGCGGGGCTGCGGTGCTCCGGGTTTTTGTCAGGCTCTGCTCGTGGGTTGATGCGAAATAATTGTTCAGGCAAACAAAATGAAATCTAATGATTTATCGAATTTAAATATTTAATAATTTCAATGAGGTACAATATTGTAGTAGGTAGGTACATTTACAGAACGATGTGTCTATCTTAACGAGTAGAATAGAAGTGAAGGAGTGACGATGGAGCTCGTAGATCTTCGGTGTTCGGGTATTCCCCCATCGGACCTGCCCGAACAGCTCCGACGACGACCTCACGGCGCGAGACGCGACCGCAGCTCCTCCATTGCATTGAGTAGGTTTCGTAGGCGAATGCTAGGTGGCGCTGGCGTCAACATGGGCCCGGCCTTGGAATCAGCAGGTTCCAACAGGATCAATTTGACAGCTCCGAATCACCGACGTCAGCTGTCATTACAGGTAGTGGGCAGATCTTGGAGAAAGCTCTGCGCGTGACACCTGTGGCGGTGAGTAAATCAGCCACTCTTGAAATACCATCGCTTCCAGGATAAATACGTATGATGCGACCTAGCTGCCATCTTAACGGTGCAGGTTGTCATCTTTGATAAGGGCAAGGCTGTGAAGTTGCACGTCGCTTTGATTTGTCTTCCATTTGGTACGTGTTTGTAATTCAGAAACGTATTCCTTCGCCCATCGTGTCCAAAAGTGTTGCCTCATCTGCTCGATCAACCCGTAGCGTAGCAACCGGTGAATAGGAGTCCCAGTCAGGTCCTGGCAGGCTGGAGCGGTGAGCGGTCGGCCGATTAGGAAGTGGGCGGGGGTAAGAGGTTGTAGGTCGTTAGGATCTGTGGACAGAGCTGTTAAGGGACGGGTTTAAGTTCGGTTCAGCACAGCTTCTATTTGAGCCAAAACCGTACTGAACTCTTCAAAAGTAAGATTAGCGTTCCCCATAATTCTACGCAGGTGGTGTTTGCATGATTTAACTCCTGCCTCCCACAAACCTCCAAAATGAGGAGCATACGGAGGAATGAAGCTGAATTTAATACTATCATTGGTAGTAAAATCAACGATTTCCTTACTATTTTTATTGATAAATGAAACAATTTCCTTTTCGGCTCCTACAAAATTTCTACCATTATCAGATATAATCTCGACCGGTTTACCCCGACGAGAAATAAATCGCTTTAGTGCAAGTATATAATCTTGGGTAGATAAGCTTGTAACTAATTCTAAGTGAACTGAACGTGTACATAAACAAATAAATAAACATATGTAGGCTTTACTTAGAGTGGCTCCCCTCCCCCGACGACTCGAGATCATCACTGGCCCAGCGTAGTCAACGCCGCAGCGCATGAACGGGAATCCAGGTTCCAGGCGCTTAGCAGGCAAATTACCCATTTGAGGTCGCGCCGTATCACCTTTGAACCGAACGCACGTAACACAATTACGCACAATTTGCCTGGCTAAGTTCTTTTTTTTTTTTTTATAAGTGACTAAACCCGCGTTTGACCTCAATCTCACCTGATGGTAAGTGACGATGAGGTTGAAGATGAAAGCACACGGGTTTAGGAAGGAACTGGCTCTTTATACAATATTGCCGGAACACATTACCGCTGGAGCGGTAACATTTGGCGGCAGACTTTATATAAAGGGTGGTCGCTAGCCAGGCGGACCCAGAAGGGATCCTACTACCAAGCAAAAAGTTCCGACCACTAAGAGGCCACCAAGCTTCCCGAATGGAAGCTAACAAGAGCTGAGGGCCACCGTGTAATAGTCGCTTATGTTCATGTTCAAATAAAAGTCTAGTGAATCTATGTTTACCACACAATAGCACTGGATGTTTTTTATTTTGATCAAACAAAGATGAATTGTTCAGCCTTCCACCCACACGAATTAAATTATTTTTGTCTATAAAAACGTTAAGACCTATTAGACGTTTAGATTTCACAGTCGAATATTTAATAAAATGATTGTATTCATCGTGAAAAGTTTGTTGTTGCGCGAGCCGTGTAAGCACTGTCAGCGACGCGTTCAATTCTTCGATTGATAACAAACCGGTTTTACGATGCTGCTTACGAGTATTGTTTACAAGTCTTAATACATATGCGACCGTTCGTTTAAGTCTATTGAAAGATGAAAACTTATCGAAGTCTATTAATTCACAGGAATTATGACACACCATGACAACGTTTTGTGTTTTAAGTTCCGGTAGTTGACCTTGGGCTACAGACGAAGTATGGATATATTTTTCAAGTTCTAACTCCTTTAAAAATGATGGCCCAGTCCACCACTGCTCATAGTGCTGAAGTTCGTTTAGACTTAGACCTCGTGAAACTATATCCGCTGGATTATCCTTACTGTAAACATGTAACCATGTTGCATTACCGGTTAATTCATTTATCTGTGTATCATCGGTTTTGTACAAACGTTTTTAATAATCGAGGTGACATTTTAATCCAACCCATGACTATAGTGGAGTCTGTCCAAAAGAACACTGTAGTAAATTCTAGTCTAAGTGAATTAATTATTTTATGATAAAGTCGCGCCCCGAGTAATGCACCACACAGTTCGAGCCGCGGGATAGTACAAGTCGTTTTGACGGGAGCGACTTTACTTTTAGCGCATAATAATTTAGTAGTTATAAGAGAGTCGTTATTATAGGTACGTATGTAAGCGCAAGTGCCGTACGCGTCCTGTGACGCGTCGGTAAAAATATGTAGTTCACGAAATTCAGTACATTCACTCATGACGTAACGAGGAATACGCAAACTATTTAAGCACGATATATTATGAATAAATGAATTCCACAAGCATTCAACATCAAATGGAACCTTATCGTCCCAATCGATTTTACTAAGCCATAATTTTTGAAGTATTATTTTCGCGTTAATTATTGATGGTGATAAAAGACCTAATGGGTCATAAATTTGTGCAATGACAGACATCATACTACGTTTAGTGATTAACGGTTTATTTTGTAGATTTGACGTGAAATAAAGTTCATCACTATCGACCTGCCATCCTAAACCCAAAGTTTTATTTTGACATTGATCACCGATCCCTAATTCTTTAAATATCTCTGAAGTTACATTAAAGTTGAAAATCCACTTACGTAATCTAAAACACGCCGAGTTAAATATCTGAGCAATTTTATTACAAATATTAATTAAAATCTGAGGGTCGTCGTCACCCAAAATTAGGTCGTCGACAAAAATATCTTCATTTATGGCCCTAGCGACGACTTCATCTTTAGTTTCTAATGCATACTTAAACAACGCATACTTAAGTAAGGAGCAGACGCGGTGCCGTAGGTAACGGTATTCAGTTGATAAACACGCAAGTCATCGTTCGGATTTTCCCGCCACAATATCAATTGTAAGTTGCGCTGATCGTGGTGTAAAAATACTTGTCTGAATAATTTTTCTACGTCAGCACAAGCAACATATTTATATTGTCTAAAACGCAACAAAATAGAAAAAATATCGTTCTGAAGAGGCGGCCCTATATGTTGTATATCGTTTAATGATTTACCAGAGGTTGTAGTGGCACTTGCATCAAAAACCACACGCAATTTGGTTGTTGTGCTGTGTTCTTTATATACTCCATGATGTGGAAGGAAGTAATAAGGCCTAGTATATTTATCTATGAGAGACATATGTCCTAAATCGCGATATTCCCGCATGAAGTCGACATACATTTTTTTATAAGACGATGAACGTTCTAATTTACGTTCTAATGACAGAAAACGCGACCTAGCTTTCTCGTATGAGTCGCCGAGTGCATCAGCTGACTCCTTTAACGGGATCCGCACCGAGAATCTCCCGTTACTATCCCGAAAAGTAGTTTTTATAGACAAATTCTCGCAGGTACGATCCTCTTCAGTAAGAATCGACTCGTACCTACTAACTTCCTCTAGTTCAAAAAACTTAGATAATTGCGTATCAATAGTCGACGCTCGCGTAAAGTTACATTGACTATTATTATTATTAATGGTTAAATTATTTAACTCGATTGGGCCAGAAAGTAACCATCCTAATTTGGATTGCTGGAGGTATGGCCCGCTCGGTAATCGAACTCGTTGTTCTTCTAACAAATTCCAAAATAGATCCGCGCCTATCAATACATCAACTTCCGACGGTACGTTAAACGTAGGATCAGCTAAGCAAATACCTACAGGAATTTTAAACGAATCGTAATTGCTATAAGGCACCGTTGGTAAACTTGACGTAATGCACGGTAAAACAAAGCACTTTAATTCTGTATTAAAGTGTTTGGTCTTTGAACGTATTTTAACATCGCATAATTTATTCGATTGTGAGACCGACTGTCCCACGTCTGATATACGTATCGTGGACTGTATCTCCAAGACGTTTAAACGTTTAACTAATTTCTCTGAAATAAAGCTATTTTGACTACCACTATCTAACAACGCTCGGGCTGTATGATATTTGTTACTACTATCCATGACCTCGATTAGCGCAGTGGATAATAACACCTGTGGAGTCAAATTATAAGACGCATTATCGATTATCACACTACTCGCATGATTTACGATAGAATTCAACGCACACGAAGTTACCGCAACCGGTTTCTCGTTATCAGCTAACTGTGAAAGATGCGCACTTGTCGCCGATGAACCCGATTTTGACATGTATGAATTGTAACTATCGTGATGTAATAAAGTATTGTGTTTTTTCTGACACTGCTTACACGGCCCGAACATACAATTAGATATAATATGACCACTTCGCAAGCAATTACTACATAGGTTTTTATCGTTTATGAGTTTAATTCTATCTTGAACACTTAAATTAAGAAAATTATAACAAGTGTATAACGCATGATTACCGCCGCATAATACACACTGACGAATTTTATTAGATTTTTGAATATTATTACGCGTGGACACAAAACTATGAGTTTGTTGGGGTTGCGAGTTATTTAAGTGCCTTTTGGTTTCGCTAATATAATTAGGCTTATTTTGAGTTGCCCGGGAATGACTACCCTGTATCATATCCAACATATCAGCACGGTTTCTTAGAAAACCCAACAAGTCATCTAGTTTTATTTTACCCCGTTGTAAATCAGAATTGATCGATCCTTTATGGTTTTCTCATTCGCGTTCAGTGGATGTATCCAGTTTGGATACTATTATATAAATAAGGAGGGTATCCCACGCGTCTGTGGGCTCGTCTAAGGATTTTAGCGCCCGTAGGTTACGTAAAACAATATCGATCAATCTTCTGATTTGCACGGGCGATTCTTTAGTTACGGATTGCGCAGTAAACAAAGATTTTACATGATTGTGTATTAAGAGACGATTATTATGGTACCTATTCTCCAATAAGTCCCATGCATGGGTATAATTAACCGCTGTAAATTCGAGTGCACTGATTACTTGAAGTGCAGCGCCGGTTAGCGAGGATTTTAAATAGTGGAATTTTTGAATCGCGTCTAAGTCACTACGCTTATGAATCATAGACAGGTATGAATTTCTATACTCGAGCCAGTGATCATACGAACCGTCGAAAGAGGGTAATTTTATTTCCGGTAATTTAATTGAACTCGAGTTATGATTACTATTATGTACACGTGAACACTGAGAATTTTCACCTTTGTCAGTGACTTTAGCCGTCGCAATTAAACATTTAGCTACCGACATAACATTAAAATATTGATCCTCGAAAGATTCCCTGTAATCGCTTTGTTTAACCAACTCTGTTTCGTTTAATAATTGTTCGATTTTATCTTGAACTTTATTATATGTATTAAATAAACTAGAAATCGAATCAATACGTAAAATTAACTCTGTCTGTTGGCGTTCAGACAAAGAAACATTTTCATACCTACCTACATATTTTTCAAAAGCCGTTAATCTACCTTTTAACGAACCCCTTTGTTTTTTAAGATCCCCCAAATTAGAACTATTTCCCGCTTCACTATACTCGTAATCACTCATTCTGGACGTTTATAGGAAACAAAAGCTACTCACGGTTATCACCAACGGCGTAGGTACGGGTAGGCGGCAAATCCTGGTAACTGGAAAAAACAGCGCAGTACGGGATTAGAACAATTTAGAAGCGAAAAGGAGAATTAGGCTAGGTAGGATGGGACCTGACCGTTTCTTGCTAGTTCCTGAAGCGCAGGTCGAAGTTTCCAGATTCAGCGTATGTGGTTCGAAGATGACCATGTGCGGGGCTGCGGTGCTCCGGGTTTTTGTCAGGCTCTGCTCGTGGGTTGATGCGAAATAATTGTTCAGGCAAACAAAATGAAATCTAATGATTTATCGAATTTAAATATTTAATAATTTCAATTAGGTACAATATTGTAGTAGGCAGGTACATTTACAGAACGATGTGTCTATCTTAACGAGTAGAATAGAAGTGATCTTCGGTGTTCGGGTATTCCCCCATCGGACCTGCCCGAACAGCTCCGACGACGACGTCACGGCGCGAGACGCGACCGCAGCTCCTCCATTGCATTGAGTAGGTTCCGTAGGCGAATGCTAGGTGGCGCTGGAGTCAACAGCGCCTTATACTTGATTATGGCAAGCGAAATTAAGCCGAATAAGGCTCGTCTTACCGTACTTGAGGGAGTTTTGGCGCAAACGCTTATGTATGTATGGTAGTGAATCTTGGGTGTGGCAGAAGAGACATGAAAGCAGGATTAATGCTGTGGAGATGAGAGCTTTGAGGAGTATGTGTGGACTGAAATTGAGTGATATAAGAGCAACAGTGAAATAAGCAAGAGATGCGGATTGAAAGAAAATGTAGTGAGTGACTAAGATTGAAACGGGTATGCTACGGTGGTTTGGTCATTTGGAAAGGATGAGTGAAAGTAGATTTACGAAAGAGGTGTACAGAGCAAGAATGGATGGGGCTGTCGGATGGGGCCGGCCTAGGCGAACGTATGCCGATCAAATTGGCGACGTTCTTAAAAAGGGCCTAGTTAAAAGTACCCGTAACCGGCGGTCATGTATGAAAAGATTAATGAACGTGGAGGAAGCGAAAGAGGCATGTCTGGATCAAAGCAATTGGTGCTCCCTTGTCTCTGCCTACCTCAAAGGGAGACAGGCGTGAGGCTATGTATGTATCTATTTCCAATAAATGGGCATTGTTCATTTTTTTACCTATTATTTTTATTGTGTTATATTAATCTATTCTTTAACCTATTTTGAGAGACTAATTTGAACAGTTTTATTTTTAAATGTGTATAAATTTATATTGTTTTTTTTTAAATTAATATGTAATGACGTCATCAGTGACATTAACTTTGTGAACATGTGTCAGTAAGTAAAAAAACATTAACTGTGTCTGTGTGCTAAAGTCATGTAATGTCACCAAATGGATTGTAAACAAAAACATTTCAAAAATTGATTCAAATCAACATCTTAAGCGATTTGATGCCAGCAAGGTTAAATAAAGGTCAAATGTATTTTGTTAAAAATCTATAATAACCCTAATGTTTTTCAATGTTTTAAATCAACTAAAGTAATCAGAAACCTTATGCCTCGAAACGGTTTTTTATTTGAAGCAAATAAAAAAATGAACAATGCCCATTACGGCAACTTATGGTTGTTGTAGCTCTTATATAATTGAAAAGTTATATATTAAGATTTGGTCTTTAAAATTCAACATCTTATAATATAAAATTTCGACATTATAAAAGTTTAGATTGTGAATAAGTATCGCTGTGCAAATTTAAATGTGTATCAAAATAATAATTTAAACATAGTGTAATGTGTCGGTAAGTACAGGTTAAAATAAAAAGGATATGTGACTTCTTGTTACAAGCTTAAACTTCCTGAGGATACGGTGATTCCAAAACCTGTCGAGGTAACCAAACCCAAGCCTTGCGAAAACCAAGCCAAGGTTGTTACCAAAACGAGGGTAAGTTATTGAAGCTGTGATCAATTTGGTATTTTTTTAGTATAGCTTTTTTAGTTTTCTTTCTACCAAAAAACCCTTCTCGGACTGAAAAAAAAAGAAAAATAAGACTGTGGAAATCTCAATCTCAACCTTTCTTTAGTATTGATTTTTTTAAAGCCATAAATTTAGCATAGAAAAAAATTTAACCACAGCCAATCTCCGCTCTGTTTGAACACATTGAACCCTCACCGTTTTACCATCGGACTACTAGACGCAGACAGAAGTATCATCCGTATGTGACGGATATTCCAAAAACTCGAACCAAGCGCTTTAACAGTTGGGAGTCAATAGTCGGTATCTCCGACTAAAGGTGCTTACATTAAGAAACAGGTTTCCGGTACAGATAAATTATATGCTAATTAATTTTGGACCGTATGGGTGCTTCCATAAGAGTGCTTTCATAAACGAACAGATTACCGGTACGGACAAACCTGTTCGGGTCCATATTAGTCTTACTTACTTACTAACCATTATATGAATAAATCGACGCATTTCTGTGTTGTAATATGCAACCTTGACCTAGCGTAAGGAGCCCCGCATTGGTTAATGTCTCGGATGTAATTTGGGCACTGGCTATTGCAATTATAGAGCCAGATGTTTTGTTTATGCAGCTTTTGCCATTGGTCATTGGCTACATTTATGTTGTAGCTAGTTACAAGTAACGTTTGTATCCTGACCAAGCAGTTGTGCTTCGCAGGATGCAATTGGCCCATGTAAGTTAATTATCGGCATGTAGGCTAAACATATATAATTATCGACGATAGCTGAAGTCTACCTACCTACTGAAGGTATCTACCTACTCCCAGGCAGCGGCTGAAAATCAGCGCTTTGCTAGCTTCCTAGCAAAGCATTAGGCTGAGTCGTCGCCTTTTGTTTTTTAGTTAAGGTATTTATGCTTGTATAAGTATGCACTGTTTAGTCATAAGTTATTTGTAGGTTTAATTATGTTACCTAAAAAACAATAAAGATTTTCTATTCTATTCTATTCTAAGTACATTGCTCCAGCAATCCAGCAAGTCTCTTCAAGCTGTATATAGGTATTCTTGGCAAAGTTAACGGCTATATACTTAGACGTGGTTCCTATTATCTGACATTGGTGAGTCAACTGTTTAAGTATAGATATACTGTTATATAATACGTATTCATCATCACTTAATACATGTAACTCGAATAGTAGGTATTGTTCGTTTAATCGAGCCTTTACATAAATTATTTATGAATATTTTGAATGTCGGATTCATTTTTTAAAGGCAAGGTTAATCGCTTTGATAATACACTTGCAATGAAGTTAAGTTGTTGAGTCAACTGTTCTGGAGTAAATAAGTTAATAGTCAAGGTGCCCGCGGCACTTGTCTTTCAGTGCACTTAGTAACATTTCTTGATTGCGTCTTAATGCTGAGAACAGTAAACTAGCTGTCAAGGCACCCGCGTTTACGTCGTTCATGGTTTTCATGATTCTCGCTTTGTTTTCAAATAGCTCCAAATCTTGTATAGTATTTTGCATATAATGCTGAATCCTCTCAAATTGCAAGCTGACAAATTCTTGATTTTTCATGTTATTGTCAGCTTCTATTATAAGTGTCTGGTTTCTTATTAGTTTCAATAAATAAAGTTCATGTGTTTGGATTGTTTGGATGTTGGTATTTTTGGGCGAAGTTATTATCTAGGACGCCGTAAAGTGCTAGCGCAAGGTTTCCCAAGCCGTCGACGCGGCGCTTCCTTTGCTGATGTTGCGATAATAGTATTTTGTTATAATCCTTTAATTGCTTGCTTTCAAATTTCAATTGGGCTATGTTGAATGACATTGTTCATTCGGCATAGTTCGACATATTGTATCTAAATGGGTTACGTATTCTTTGATTTTTGTTATACTTTGCCAAAACGTTGTTAAGTTATAGTAAACTATAAGTTTCCATTCATCATGTATAGGTTGAACATTTGTAAAGGTGTCGAAGTACACCGGCGATTTTCATTTAAAATTGTTGTTAATCCTGAGGGTAACATTGTGATATCTACCATGAGAATCCATAATAAACAGTTGACATTTTTCCCAGCCTTGCGGGTTGTCTTGTCTGTTTGTATGTTTGTTTTGATTGGTTCTGAGCCTTTATCAATGGGTTTCTTAGTTTCGTTATTGGTCTTTTTAGGAACCCGTTTTGCGTCTTAAGCGTCACTACACGTACTAGATTATCGCTGCCAGGATGTGCGTAGACAACTCGACCCATGGCCCATTTTCCAGCGGGTAAAGTGTTTTCTTTTACCAACACAAATTGGCGCTTTGCGAGGTTTTCCTTTGTTCGTTGCCATTTGTTTTTGTTTTGTAAAGTATGTAGATATTCATTTGACCAGCGATTCCAGTAGTGTCTACACATATGTTCAATAATCTTAAAGTTGTTTCCTAAGACGCATTTTATATCATCGGGTTCATTTAGAGGTAAAGACATGTTTGGGATCCCATTTAAAAAGTGACCCATCGTTAAATAATCCAGATCTTCGGGGTCTTCAGATAAAACTATGTTAATACATGTCTTATGAAGACACAGAAAAATGTTTGCAGTAATAAGATAGTTTAAAATCCATATAAGTAGCATAATTCAATTGAGTACCCAGTCTTTAGTTAGAAAATACTTTGCTAACCGTTATTTTTATAACCACTAATTAAGGATTTCTTTTTTGCCTTTTTTACTCATCCTTATTATACAAAAGATATAGTATACATTTTAAGTTTTATTTTTATTTTGTATACACTAAGACCCCTTCTTGCCTGAAAAACAGGGTTCAACCTAGTTCAGGCACTTAGACATAATTGTGTTCTTTTAAATGATATTTTTAGATTAACATTGTAAAATTGTGCAGATTATAAAAAAAAAATGTAAAAAACCATACTTACGTATGCAGGTTCAAATCAGAGTAAGCACTAAGCTCATATAATAATACGAACGTTGTTTCACTGTCTACAATACATTTGTGTTTCGTTTAACAGTCCCTTATTAATCTCTATCTAAAGAAATAAGAACCGCAACTAAGCAACGACGTGTGTTGGTATTTCAGCGCGGCAGAGAAACAGGAACGAAGCGCAGTTCGGGGCAAAGTTCGAGCGCCGGAGGCCCACTGCCGCCCCTCAACCAGTGCGATGTATGTACCGGGCCTGGAGCAGCCTCTGATCTCGTCAGGTTAGTGTGTCACGTGACAAACCCAAATGACTACTGTATATAAGTATAAATAGGTCGGAGCCGATTGCTTCACGTGCCTTCCGAAGCACGGACGTCGCCGTGAGAAATGAACGGTCGGAGGTCACCCATCCTTGTACCGACCGCGCCGAGAGTTGCCAAACACCGTGTGGGTTTGATGAAGAATTGTCGTATGGCCTACCGAACCTGCTGTGCGATCACAGGACTTTACCGACTTGTATTAAAGAAAGTGCGCACAGTATGTCATCGGTTGCAAAATGTGGGTAACATTGTAATTCCTAACTTCACGCCTGTATCCCTGATGGGGTAGTCAGAAAGAACACTAGGGGCTATAAAACCATTTTATATCACGTTTGACAAATTTGGAGGCATTATAATGATTGAGAGAGACTATTGCAATTACAGGCGGTCAGCCTGTCGCCCACATAACGCCAATAAAACCTCTGGCTCTTAACTGACTTTTACAGCATGCACGGGAATAGAACCAGCTGGTACATTTTTTTTTCTTTTGCTCCCAGTCCAGCATGGAAGGAACATTGTAATTTATCTATATTACAATAATTGAATATTACATGTTCACAAACATTCAGAATTAACAAGCCACACATTCTAGAGTTGTCGTGCTGCATTGTTATTACATCTTGCATCCGACTCCATACTATTCGAACATTGGCTACCTAACATACGAGCTTGGCTAGCAAACAATGTAATGTTAAAGCAGACAAAACATTTTTATGAAATTACTTAGCAACTTATACATTATTTTGTTTTTTTAAAGTAAATAGTTTGAGACCAAGGTCTGTATAACATTTAAATGAAAAAAGCCATTCTCAAATAAAAATCTTAATAGGAAGACTATATAATTACCTATCTATTTAAATCGATTAAATCCGCCACTCCCTTATTTTGTGTTACGTATTTTTCATAAAACTTTCCACAACATGCACATATAGCCAGAAAACGTATTACTGTTTTACTTCTTCAGGAGGATAGATTTGGAAAGTCACGCATTCACCCACTTTTCCTCCCATTTAAAAACAAATGTTAATTACAGATGCGACGAATGCAACAAGCGTTATCACTTCACGTGCCTCGAGCCGCCGCTGAACAAGAATCCTAAGAAGCGAGGATATTCCTGGCACTGCGCAGACTGTGACCCCACCGTGAGTATACTTATAATGATAAAAGAAATAGAGGGTCATTAGAGTTTCATTCTGAAATCCGTAGAAAGATAATATAAAAAAAAGTGTAGAAGATTTTTCTTTGAAGTTTTTGAACTAATTTGTAACCTTGAGTGACTGTTACAAGGTTAATATTGCTACAAGGCTTAATATTGTGAAAACAAAAAGCGAAGCTGTTATAATAAAAACAATACTGTACTCGTTAAATCATAGCTTGTTTAATCATAAATCAATAAGACAAGTTAAAAGTAGTTTTGCATTTATTTTTTATTTCCTTTATTTGTGCAAAAGCTGAAAGGAATTTACCAAAGAAACTCACAATTTTTGTCTCTTTTTCAGGATGTGGAGGAAAAGTAACTCTGTGAAGAAGATTTAAAGATCAAGTTTATAGGCTAATGTAAAGTAATATAAATATGTTAGGTATCTACTAAGCTTACCTATAAGAACAGTATTCTTATTTCTGTTAATCTTCTCATAGCATAAGTACAAGATGAAAATGCTTTGATGATTTTTATATTCGCTCTTATGCCCAAGCAGTACAGTTTTGTATTGTTTGATTTTAGCATTTAACATGACAGAGTTTTTAAGTAAATCGACATCGTCGCTAGTCAAGAGGTTTAACATTTAAAGTAATGTTATTTTGAATACTCAAAGTTTTTGACTCGACATACAAAGTGTAAAATAGTGTTCGTTTTTAATGATTAGGTTAAATAAAGTATCTTTTATTATAACTACATTGGTTTCATTCTTTTTAGATTTACTGGCTTCTAACAAATCTGCTCGTTTTGTTAGATTCACCCTAAACACACATCAACATGGTATAGGGATATTTCTATTAAACCTTAATAACTAAAATTACATAACTTTTTGTTAAGACACCGTCACATTCAAATAAACCTTGTTTAATAGCCTATCTAATCTGATCTAATATGATAATAAACTTTTCAACATACTTGCTCGTAAATTGAGCCTTATTCTATTGAAATCAGAACTATAAAGTGGGCTATAAGTCACGCGTGCATAATATATTATACCCTAGTGCATAATATAATGAATCCTACAAAGTTGAATTGTACCTTAGTGCAAATTACATGCGAGTAAATAGAGCATAATTTATTGATCCAGGTTATACATTAAATATATGAGCGCGCGCGTCCAGGCGACGCGCGTGCAGCAGCAGCGGCTGCACGGCGCCTCCAAACAACGATAGCGTGTGTGTACGTGTAATGGGACAGGGCTACTGACCGGCGCGGCGCTCGGGGCTCCGCTGAGCGCGCGTGTCCAGGCGGCATTCACTTAGAGCCGAAGCAGAAGAAGTTTTGACCTGGCCTTGAACCACAACCGTCGACATCTAGCATTATTTTTATTTAATCCCAAATCATTCCAGTGATTTGTCTATGTCGCCGACATACACTCAGGACGAGCCGGCACTTCAAATAATAATGTAGAATATAAGTTTGTTAACTGTACCTTCAACAGCTGCTTCAAATAAATTTTATGACCACGTATGTCTGTCTTTTACTCACAACTGAAAAATGTCGTATGTAACTCGTGAGCGTTGCTAATTACAGTCTCGGCTCATCACAAATCACAGCCTCGACTGTAATTAGCAACTTAGCTCACTTGTTACATAATATACTATTTAGATACGGTTAAATTAAAAAAAAAAAATTAAACAAAGAGGAAAAACTCAGACAAAATTTCAATCTTAACTTTATTTTTTAAACATCAAAAGTTAAAATTAATAATCCGTGGATCCACCTGAGGCTCTTCTG
The DNA here is from genome assembly GCA_944452665.1 of Stenoptilia bipunctidactyla. NCBI lineage: Eukaryota > Metazoa > Arthropoda > Insecta > Lepidoptera > Pterophoridae > Stenoptilia > Stenoptilia bipunctidactyla. Next base: position 6,506,873 of record OX101728.1, on the reverse strand, counting down.
ACACATTTGCAGCTGTTCTGCATACTCAAAACAAGGGTGTCAATATCCTGTTGTGGAATACTGTCCTTAGTCCTGCTAAGATACAAGAAAAGTTTTCTGGTTTCTGGTTTTCATGCACAATATCTTTAGGGAAATTCCTAAGAGCTCTTCTCTGAAGCATATCCCGGGCATGCTCAATAAGATTTAAGCCAGGGTATTGTGCAGGCCAGTCTAAAGCTTGAATATCATGCTGATGTAACCACCTTGTAACGACGCGTATGTGGACGGGCATTGTCGTGCATTAGTTGGAAATTTTGTCCCATTTACTGTCTGTGGGGCAAGATTACAGGCTCTAGAACCTCATCTTGGTATTTAAGAGCAGTCACAGCCTCTACTTATAAGTTTTTTTTTAATTTAACTTTATCTTAAGTTTATTATCAGATTGGGCTATTAAACAAGGTTTATTTTAATGTAGGTGTCTTAACAAAAAGTTAATAGAATAATTGAAATATCCCTAGGCCATGTTGATGTGTGTAATTCTCCATCATAAAGTGTTTGGTCCACCGTCGGCCTTTTAATGGCCTGTTAGGCATAGCAGATAACCTACTCTACAGGCCATATCAATTTGGCCGGTGATGCACCAAACATCCTGTATATTGAATTTAAATATATCTTGCTCGTAGATTAAAAGCACTACAATGCTCAAATATAGCTATAACAAAATTTGTATTGCTATTTTCTATGACAAAAACCTTGGATATGCCCCATTAGTCATGCTACATGAAGGTTGAAAATCTAATCTAAAATTAACGCCCTCAAATTTATGAGGGTAATTCGTATTTATCTGCCATTGGCATTGTGGAGAAACAATTTTGCGGAACTAAGGTTGGCATGTAACATAGATGGATGTTTTCATAAAACCTAGTGGTTTGACCTTGATCAATCTTACCTGAAAGCGAAGATGAGCTACAAAGATGGCAGCATACGGGCTTATAAAACTAGCTCTTCATAAAATATTGCCGGAACACATCCCCGCGGAGAGTTAGTATTTGGCCGCAGATTTTATAAGAAAGGTGGTCGCTGAAGGGATCCTACCGCCAAGCGGGGTCACTCGGGTAAATCGTCTTTTATTTCAAGTTTATCCAGTGGCAGCAGGTTTATTCTGAGCCGACCCTACATGGATATTTTCTGATGTTTGCGCATCAAGTACCCGCAAAAATGCGATTAGCTAGGCTAGATCTATTATTTGTGATGAGAGATTAGTGTTGCTCTTCAAGGTTATAATCCCCGCAAGTTGGTATTGCGCTGGAACCTTGTCGCGTTAACGTCAGTGTACAGTTAGCATAAAAATGTCGGTTAAAGGTCGTCGTCATTCTGACAAATGTCATAGTCTCGCGCATTCCCAATTTGCGCGGGTTTCTTTTTCTTTTTTAGAGTCTTTAGTTCGCGTTTCACCTCAACCTCACCTAAGTGAAGACGTGGTCGAAGGAGCGTTGATGTTTGGCGACAGAATATACATGAAGGGTGTTCGCTAGCCAGGCGGATATCCAGGATAGGGTTATTCTAAACCGACCTTGCTTATTAAGAATGATGAGTGGGTTTAATTTACAAAAGAAAAATAAAAAATAAATTAATAAAAATAAAATCCCCAGACAATCACCCCAAAGTAAGCATAGCTTGTGTTATGGGATACCCTGTAGCGAACTAGGGGGGTAACTAGAATATAAATACATAAATAGATAAACACCCAGACACGGAACATTATTTTTTCTTGTTCCGTGCGGGAATCGAACCCGCAACCACCGGTGTCTGAGGCAGACAGGTTTAACCCATCGCCAAAGTGGTCGTCGAACTAAAAAAATAAAGTTTCGTTAATAAAAATTAAAAAAAAAAATCTAAGCACTCAATCTTGAAGTTTATTCTGTTGTTTATAACTACACAGCAAGTTATAAAACCGTTTCCATCTAATTGTATGTGGTCATTAAATGTAGATAAAACTAAAATTTTACTCAAAAAGAAGAATTTTTAAATTTTAATTTATGATCCACTCATCATTCTTAACAGACGGACCCTGTATAGATAAACTCCTAAATAGCAAATATTTATCAGTTGAAATTTAAAATTAAACAAAAAAAATAGCTTATAAAAATATGTATTAAACACAAATAGATCACTTTCGTTTTTTCGACTTCGACTTAGACATTTTGAACTTGAGTTTCTGCTTGATCTTGTCCTTGCGTATTCGTTCCTTGACGATCTGTTGTTTATCCTTGAACTCCCTGGAGGAGGCGGTGGCTTTCTTCTTGGCGAGTCGCTCGTTGTGCTTCACCCAGTGCGGACGGAATTCTGACGCTGGAAATGTTATAATATATATTTTTAAACCGAATCTATAAGTCTCTGTATTGGTTAAATATAAAAAAAAACATATCCATGCAATTGCATGCTTATATAATAAAAGGCATAATAATAAATAAATATTTTCTGTAAACTATAAACATTAAAATAGAGTGATCATTTTTATTACTACATTGGTTGAAAAGTTCGCGGCCTGGCCATTAAAAAAAAACTTTTGTTATTTTTTCTGCCGTCATTTTGAACTGTCATTATTCGATTGTCAGCCCGCGAATTTTCAATTTGATATCTTGTTTAAATAAAATTTTACGAACAATATAAATACGTGTATAGAACAAATTTTCACTAATGGAGAAATTTGAACAACGTGCTGTGATTAAATATTTGTTTAAAAAAAGATTAACACCAAAGGAGATCCAAGATGACATGCAAACAACATTAGGGGAATCTGCCCCGTCTTATACCACTGTGAAAAAATGGGTTGCAGAATTTAAACGTGGACGAGAGAACATCGAAGATGACCCTCGCTCCGGCAGGCCAATGACGTCTACGACCGAAGAAAACATCAATAAGGTGTGTGATCTCATATTGAAAGACCGTAGATTGACTATCAGAGAAATTGCAGACACTATAGGCATCTCATATGAACGAACGCAAAACATCATTGTCCATGAACTCGGCTTTTCTAAGGTTTCGGCTAGGTGGGTCCCCAGATTGCTTTCAGTAGAGCAAAAGCGAATTCGACTCACGATTTCTCGCGACTGTTTGGAGATGTTCGAGGCTGATCCACAAGGTTTTCTTGACAGATTTGTGACAATGGATGAAACCTGGGTTCACCACTATACCCCAGAATCAAAACAACAATCCAAACAATGGATAAAATCAGGTGAACCAACTCCGAAAAAAGCAAAGGCAATTCTGTCGGCTGGCAAGGTGATGGCATCGGTTTTTTGGGATGGTAAGGGTGTCATTATGGTGGACTACCTTCCAAAAGGCGAAACAATAAACTCTGCGTACTATAGCACCCTTCTGCGCCGTTTACGTGAAGAAATTAAACAGAAACGCCCAGGATTACTGAGAAAGAAAGTGTTGTTTCACCAGGACAACGCCCGAGTCCACACGTCTGTCGAGTCTATGGCTCAAATTCGTGATTGTGGTTTCGAATTGTTGCCACATCCAGCTTATTCTCCTGATTTGGCACCTTCGGACTTTCATCCGTTTCCAAACCTGAAAAAACACCTCGGTGGGCAGAAATTTTTAACGAATGAAGAGGTCGAAGCCGCTGTTAACCTGTATTTTGAAGACCTTGAGGAATCTTTTTTTAAAACAGGTATGGAAGCTCTGGAAAGCAGATGGAAGAAGTGCATAGAGCTAAATGGAGATTACGTCGAAAAATAAAAATATTTTTGTATGTACTTTATTCTGTTTTCTTGACTAGGCCGCGAACTTTTCAATCCACCCTCGTAATACAGTTTTAGAATCAGGATGTAGGTATGAAGTTTGTATGAGCCATCAAAGAATAGCATAAAAAGGAAAGCTGCTTGTTTAAGTGAAGTGTTCACATAGACACTTTATTTAAAGAAAATGTAAAGTAGTATTTGGTTTGAAAAGTTAAGCCAAGTTTCTAGCTAAGTTTTATTAGTAATAAAATAAAATCCCCAGGCAATCACACCAAATACATGGCCCCAAAGTGAGCATAGCTTGTGTGATGGGATACCATGTAGCGAACTAGGGAAGAATTAAAATTTAAATACATAAATAGATAAACACTCAGACACGAAATATTTTTTTTTCTTGTTCCGTGCGGGAATCGAACCCGCGCCCACTGGCGTCTGAGGCAGACTGTAAAAAATAATAAAAAATTAATCCTGTCCACTTGTAATTTTTATTTTCATGTTTGTCACGGGGCATTCAGTAACTTTATTAAAAAGGTTTCAGTGTTGAAACATGTTTTCTTATTATAGAAAATTGTTAACGGAATAGGACAAATCTTAAAATTTTGCAATAATAATTGAACGGCATTATTCCGTTCAGCTTTAAAACTTATGGGTATATAGTTAACACCAAATCTCAATCTTAGATTCTAAAGATTACAAAGTATAAGCGTCACTGAAGTGATCATTTCAAAGGGTTGTGATGATCTTGATGATGGAATCATATCAATGTATTTATAGATACTTACCAGCCTTCTTTCCCGAGGTGAAGTTCCTTCCATCATCATCCTGCTCCTCGACCTGTGCATTTCGTTTCTTCCACTCGTCGAACTTGCCACTTCGGAATGACGCCGGCACGCGGTTGCCGCTCTCTGTGCGAATCATTTTGCGACCGCCGTCCTGGGAATAATTTTAGTTTTTTAGTTTTTCTATGCTGGACTGGGACCGAAAGAAAAACATAGAATGTGCCAGCTGCTTCTCTTCCCGGGCATACTGTTAAAAGTTAGTTAAGGGACCGAGGTGTTATGGGAGGCTTTTTTGTGGGCGATAGGCTGACCTCCTGTCACTGCAATAGTCTCTCTCCACTATTATAATGCCTCTAAATTTGTCAAACGTGACATCAAATGGTTTTATTACCTCTGGGTGTTCTGCGTACCCCATACGGGATACAGGCGTGAAGTTATGTATGTATGTAAACTATAAAAACTACACGATAGCACAGAATAAGTAATAGTTGGTACAGAAGAATTACTCCGCAAGAAGATCAAAATAAATTCGAGTCTTGCTACGACGCGATACGGTGGAATTCAGCTCGCACAGCATTACGTACCTGCAAATTTATATACCTAGAAGTTTTGTCTCTTTCTATCGCATGCCTCTTATCTTCTCTTACGCTGTTAGGGTTGCTGCCTAATAATTAATCTCCTTATTGTAATTAAGTATCTACCGATGTAGGTATTACTGTTATTCCACCTTTGTAAAAAATATTGTTTCAACTTACCTAAAGTACAAAATGAAAAAAAAGTTACGACGAATAATTAGTAATACTACCTATGTTTTGTTTGCAAAATTGAACATAATCAAATCTGAACATAATCTAAGTGAATATTAAAATTTGTTTCTTTTTATGTCCATTTTTAAATACTATTTGCGACCTCGACCATAGAATTACTGTGAGTGCTATTAGGTAGGTAGGTATCTACAACGTTCCGACGGGCGCGCGCGTGATACACGACCCATTCGAAATACGCCGGCGGAGCGCTTTCACTGTAGGTAAATAACGGATGTACCACGCGGAGTGAGCCAAGCCTGACGCTAGCCAGGTCCCACGCGCGTATGGTACAGACGTGGTAGCTTTGTATGAACAAGACACGCGTGACGCAGCGTTTGCACTGAAACTGTACGTACCATATCAACATGCACCATCTTCTTCCGTTTCCTATCCCATCGCATCTGATTGTTCTTCTGTCGATGCGCGTCCGTGCAGTCCGCCGCCACGTCCAGCTCCGCCGACGCCGCGCCCGAGTTGAAGTTCACTGATAAACTATAACAACAAATAAAAATATTTATCAATATAATATAAAACTGTTCCGTTACTGACTGAGTTACTGAGTGACTGACAGACAACGTACAGCCGTAACTACTGGGCGTAGAGAGCTGAAATTTGGAACATACATTCTTTAGGGGATATAGGGGTGGACTAAGGAAGGAATTCCCGAAATTCCCACAGGAACGGGGACTTTTTAGTTTGTATGAAAAATCTTATTCCTTGAGTGCACGGATATGATACTTGGCATAAAAGTTCTTCAAAAAGAGACTGGTTGTGTTATGAAAGGAATTCCCGAAATTTCCACGGGAACGGGAAATATATGATGTTTTAGTTTGTATGATAAAATCTTATTCTTTGAGTGCACGGATGTGATACTTGGTATAAAGGTTCCTCAATAAGTGTCTGTTTGTATAATGGAAGGAATTCCCGGAATTCCCACGGGAACGGAAAATAGGACTTTTGAGTTTATGCGTGTACGAAGTCGCGGGCAAACGCTCGTCAAAAATAAAGTTTAACAACTAAAACCCGACTACTCAAACACGCTTTGAAAAGTACCGACTTGTACTTGTTTCTACTTTTTTTTTTAGGAAAAGTATTTGTTTCCTACTTTTTAAAGCGTGTTTGAGTAGTCGGGTTTTAGTTGTTAAACTTATTTTTTTTCCCTTATTTTGGAGTAATAGTGTTTACATATTTAAACTGTGCTAATAAAGCTCTTTCATTTGATACCCCACACGAAACAGTCAATATTTTTTTTTTACCTCAATTATTATTTCACATGTTTTGGAGTAATAGTGTTTACATAATATATTTGAACTAAACATATTTGAGCTAAACAGCTCTTTTATTTGATACGAAATCATCGAGAATATTTTTAGTTCCCTAGAGGTCAATTTAGTAGTCAATTTAACATGACGTCATGTAGCCTATAACCAGCGGACAATCAAGACGCTTCCAAGTACACCACATTTGTCCAATTATGGTTACTAGTTTAGAAGTTGTGAGGGAACAGATGAACATCCATACCCACATACATACATACAGGTCAAAATCATAACCCTCCTTTTTGCTTCGCCGTAGTCGGGTAAAAATATACTTACTTATTCAATATACTCTACCGAGAATTTATGTGAGAGCATGGATATTTTTACCGTTTGTTTTGTCGATAAAACGTGAATATAATAACAAACCTCAACATTAGCGACGCGACCGTTTTAGAAATGCATCTACCTTGTTACGTAGGTTTTATCAACATCAGTTGTTAACTAAGTGGATACACAACAGTTAATTGCAAGTTTTTAAAGATTACTTGGAAGTTGTAATCAAGAAAAACCCCGCAATTCTCAAAGAGTAATTCTTACGATGGTAATAAAGACTATCAGATTAATAAAAAAGTATTATGTGTTCTATAGTGAGATTAATTTAACCCTTTACCCGACGGAATTTATATCATTTTACGTGCTCCATGCGCCAAGCACAGTAAATCTAAAAATAAATACCTACAACAAATAGGGATGTTCAATGGTAGATCGATATCCCCGTCCCGGCTTCGCACGCTTCAAATTTAATCTTAATAGTTTCAGCTGTTTAAGGTTGAAGAGGTAACAGACAAATAGATAGAAAGAGTAACTTTGATATTTTTCTAATAGTATGTATTTCGGTAACCAAATGAAGCAAAAATCGTTTAACAAATTTTGAAAGATTTATTGATTTCCGTACTATTAGGCCAGAGATTAATATTTTTATGACTCAATACTGTGATGTAGTTTTCATATTTTATTGTAGTTTAATCACATTTATCGTTAACATGAACATAATAACTTTACGCGTAAGCACAACACTAGGTAATGGTAAATTCCACAACGTGGCACTCGTTTGTGACGTCAGAAGCGGTCATTTTTTTCCGACCGTGGCGCGGAATTCATTTCTAAACATGCACACTGGGAATCATCAACTCAGTCACTGACATTTTTATTCTTATTTTCAAAGAAATTAAACATATTTATTTCTATGGTAACAATTCCTTTATTTTTATTTTACGAAAAATAGTCAGTTTAAACAGAAATATTTTTACTTAAGTGGATTTTCATATCAGTGAATCTTTGCTTATGTCCCGTCCCTGGTCGGATTATTCCGACAATGGCGCTGGATATCAATGCAATTTTCTAAGAATAATATTAGTAATTTATGTAACTTCAGACATATTTTTAGGTTTTCTAATTAAGAAACTTAAGTGGTATCAATTGTAAATGATTACTTGATTAACCATTTACCAAATATTAACATTTTTTTAATATAATACAGCCTTATAATAAAAGCATATGAAACGAATGGTGGTTTTAGTCGTAAATATACGACCTTGGCGCAATGAACTCGAAAATATTTGTCGGATTTATCCGACCGTGGCGGTTAAAGGGTTAAAAAAGTGCGATTTGACAAAATATAACGTAATTTTGCAATTTTTTTTACCAAAAATAAAACGGTGACGTTAACCATTTACGTCCTACAATCAATCAGAAAAGTTGTTGATTGAATGTAACTTTATAATGCTACTTTATAATTGTTTCTGAGGTAGAGCCAAATTGATTTCAATTCGGTAATCGTCACTTTACAAGCTTAACAAGGGAACTAACTTAACTAAATGCATATTTATCCAATAGATATTTAATATTTTAACGTTTCTTTAGAAAATTTCTTTTACTGTATTTATATAGACCAGAATTAAATATTATCGTATATTAAAAAAGAAAATATTATTAATACGTATTTCAACGTTTAGTATTTATATGTATACAGGGTTAATTTTAATTAGCGCATCACCTCTCGCAGACAGCCTCTCAAAATCAATATCTGTTCTACGACTTTTTAGAAATCTTGGTAAACAACAAAAAGAAGAAAAACAAACAAATTTTTGCTCCTTTTTATATTGTAAAAATGCTCGAGTCGGCGCTAAAACTCTCGGCAGTTTTAAAACGCTCGCGGCGGGCTCCAAGTCAGTTCTAAAACGCTCGATTGTTGGCTTGAGCGTTTAGATCAAGAAGCTCAATTATAGCGCCGAAATCGACGCTCGACGTGGCTCGAGCGTGATAGTCTACAAAGTATATGCAGAATAAATCATTATATGCACAATATCTTCTTATAAAATAATTATTTATATACCATCATTAAAAATGTTAAAATGCTTCGAAGCGCGAGTCTTTCGAGTCTCGCGAGTCGTCGATTCGGCGCTCAACCCTTGACTCAAAGCTTAATTTTTACAACACTTTTTTTTTTTACTTGAGGAAAACTTGCAATCACGTCCCCGACCGCCCAAGGGGGAACGGCGGGGTATGTGGGGATGACCCGGCAGAGGGCCGGACCTACCCACTAAAAACCTCAAGGTGTACCTCATCCGCCATAGATGGAGCTCACGGTACCGCCATTGGCACTACCCGCGAGCCCCGGCGGACTGCGCTCAGCCTCAGCCGAGCGCCCTCCACGTAGGAAATGGTCCAGTACACGAGACCATTTCCCTACAAATAGCCCTAGTAGCCGCAGCAGGTCCAGCTACGGCTGGCTATCGCGAGGGAGAAGGTGAGCGTATCTCCTTCTCCGTCCCCCCTCCGCCTACGGCGGATCGGTGCCGAAGAGGTGTTATCCTCCCGGCACCGCTCCGCCGCCTCCTTCTGCGACATTACGTCCTCGCAGGAGTTCATGGCCGCCCAAGCCTCTCGACTCCCTAACTAACTCTCCGACGACAGACGTCAGCTCGTGCCGCAGCCGACCCCACGCCGGACACACCACTAAGGTGTGCTCCGCCGTGTCGTCGGCCGCCCCACAATGGTGACACTCTGTCGTCACCTTCCTCCGGGCGACCCTGTGCAAGTAGTGACCGAAACAACCATGTCCAGTCAATAACTGCACAAGGAGTTATTGACTGAACACTATGCAGAACACTATGCTAATTAAAATTAACCCTGTATATAGTGTGTTAGAGATGGCCACTCCACAGGTCGGATTAAGAGCAATCGCCTGAATTCAAAATAATGTTGGGGACTTTGAACAATTACTGTAAAATTTTAGAAGAAGTTAAAATTAAAAAATATTCTGAAAAAATAAAACCGACTTCAAAATTGAACTAAAAAATAAAAAAAATAACTTCTGTCTTGAATAAACTTACTTTAATATACCTAAGTATTATTTGAAGTCGGTGCTTGTCCGAATTAAAGTAAGAGTATGCAATTAAAGCATACAAATCAATCCTTAAAATGCACCGATTTCAAATAATACTTAGGTATATTAAAGTAAGTTTATTCAAGACAGAAGTTATTGTTTTAATTTTTTACTTTTTAGTTCATTTTTGAAGACAGTTTTATTTTTTCAGAATATTTTTATTTTTTCTTTTTTTAACTGAAGTTGTAGGGTAAACTAGATAAGTCCATAAAAATACCTGATATTTATTTTGTAGGTAGATATACAGGGTCACTGGTAACAAATTTTAGATACTGAAGGAGAGCACTCTGAACTCGATTCTGAACGCCCCGCCGCCTCTGACAACACGCACACAGCATTGATTATAACCTAAGTCGACATTACTCACCCGTCTTCCACATGCTGGTCGCTGGCCTGATGCGGGATGTAGTTCTCATCTCGCATCACTTGCTTCTTCTTCTTGCTGGATCTGTTAGCTCGCAGATCACTGTTCTCGTCCAGCAGACCTTCAGCCTAAGGAATAAGGACTAGAATGTAACAACCGCAGGTTAGATTACGGTGATTATTAGAAACTATTATGCTACTGTTACACATGCTCGAAAAAAGCATGCTTAAACGCTTGCTATTTAGTATGCTCCATACGAGCATGCTTAGGAACAGTTTACATTTGCTAGCAATAAGCATACTAGTTTTAAGTATGCTTATATATTTAAGTATGAACAACTGATCGAAACTAGCATGCTCAATAAGAAAACCTTCTGAGACGCGCTTAAAGCACAACCCCTTGCACCCGCGCCGCAGGTGGCATGCTCTAAAATAGCAAGCCTGTCGATTCACGAGCATGCTCGAAATGAGCATGCTTATTTTGAGCAACATTACGACACACATACTCATTTGAAGCAAGTGCTCAATTCAAGCATGCTTTCGTGCTTGAAATGGCCATGTGTAACAGTAGCATCACTTTAAGGAAGTGTTCCATCGTCTTTAGTAGTTGCACTCTGGATAAAGGAAAGGACCAACAAATGTGTTTGTAAGAGCTTTTCCAGCTTAAACTGCTATCTTTTAGAGTTGATTTCCGTGATTTTGATTGAAGACATATTGAATTTAAATATAGGTAGGTACGGCCAGATCGCATAATTGTGTTTGCCAGAGAAATGAGCCGATGGAAAAGGGTTGTGGTTATTTAATTTTGTTTTTTTTTTACTTACACGCAACTTCTTGATTTCTCGCACTTTCGCTACTGTTTTCCCGTGGACCTGCTTCTTGATTTTCATTGCTGTGTACATTGCGGAGTCGTTCTTTGCTGATAGTTCCAATATTGTCTAAAATTAGAAAAATAGGTTACATTATCAAATCTGTTTTTGTTTTCTTGCAATATCTATGCCAAAATAACACGACTAAGGAGACCGCCTTCCTTGTTTTTATTGAACGCATTAGTGAAAATTAACTTCATAAAGTATGTTTAAATAGGAACATTTGATATAATCCAAAGTTTAGTACATCATAAGATGAAAAACACAAGTGTTCAATGATGTGTTATCGAACTTCTTTGTGACTGCTAAAAAAATACTGCTTTTATAATAATTTTTAATTAAAATTTCGCACATTTCAGACGGTCATTTTATCTAGTGTCACTGTATTATATCACCGGATGACTGCAATTACCATCAGAAGTAAATCTTTATTATTACCTTCGGACTATTAATTAACCAAGATTTGAATCTAATGTTCAGTTAAATTATAATCAACGTAAGAAAATTTACGTAACATAACGTTTACAATAAGATCAGGATCTACATTATGAGTGAGACAATTTCCCGGTGACATAACATAAAAGCCGATACACATAAAGATGGCGGAAACCTGTGATTCATCGGAAGCTCTATTGTTATCGCATCAAATCAGAGATCGTAAAGAATATCTATACAACATAATGCATATAAGTGCTTTTGTACGTAATGCTAGCTTAATATATTTTACGTGGTGCCTTAAGGATTACTATTTCCAGAAACTGAATTCAAAAATCATAAACATTTGACATACTTTAAATACTTAATACCTATAATTAAGTATTTACAGTCTATAATTCAAAACGAAAAAAGACTTCATTATTTCACGTATATGGATGTTATATTAACCAAATTATGAAATGAAATATTTTTGGCGGGTGTTATTTTTTTATTTAATATGAAATTGAAGACATACTATTATTGGGTGTTCTCTCCATTGGTCTATCCGATCATGGGTTAAAGGCACTCGGGTAAGCGACCCCGGCCTCCCTAGCTACTGCATCCACTACAAACGTCCCCTCCGTAGATGCAGGAGGTACCAGTTTAAGTGGTAAGTTTAAGTAATCCCTCCCTGAAGAAAATTTGTTCTTTGCAACTATCTTTAAATGACAGAACAGTATAATACTGCACAGCAGTAGATCGACCAGCATGTAGTGGATATGGATGAGTTATTTTATTACAACTCTCAAAATATAATGAGGAGCGTTTCCATTCTTTGACTAACACCATGTACTCTAATCATAAAAGCGCTTCTTCTTTTGATTCACCAATCAGAAAGCCAGATGTCAGACCCATAGTTAATAAGCATGTAATTAGTGAAAGCCCACTAATCATGTATTGTGATAAAATAGGTTAAAACTGTATGTAAAACTGTGTGTGTGTATGACGGCGATATTAAAAGGAGGGTAAAAGCAGGAAATGGTGTTTATGGCGACTTGTACTCGATTATGGCAAGCAAAATTATATCGAATAAGGCTCGTCTTGCCGTACTTTAGGAAGTTTTGCCGCCAACACTCATGTATGGTAGAGAATTTTAGGTGTGGTAGAAGAGACATGAAAGCAGGATTAATGCTGTGGAGCGGACTGCGGAAGATGCAGTAGCTAAGATTGAAAAGGGTTTGCTACGGTCCATGCCCTGTCTGTGTCCACGCCTAACTCCATCTCCATCCACATTCTCTGTATTTTCTCTCACCTCTATCGCTACGTCTATATCTACGTTTCTATCTAGTACGACTTTGCTTAATGTATAAATATTATAGTAGACTTCAGAAAGTCACTAACTCGTTCATAGGTCAATGTGTACGCTTCTAATATAAAATTCCAAAAATATTTAAAGTTTACTCTTCGAAAGATTAAAGGATAAGGTAAAACAAGTGTTGTCTGAAAAGGACTACTACAAGATATTCGGATGCAAAAAGATGGAATGCCCTGGCTGTAAACTGTTATTGTGTATTTTGAAAAGATGATTGCTGTTGAGTTTCTTGCCACTTCTTCTCAACAGATCGACTTTCCGAAGTAGTGCTAGATTCAGTTCAATTTGTAAATAGTTTGACTTATTTAAAGTGTATTTAAATACCTGCGATATAAAGAATTTTGGACTTTGACGGTGGTTTGGACATATGGAAAGGATGAGTGAAAGTAGATTTACGAAAGAGGTGTCCAAAGCACGAATGGATGGTGGTCTCGGAAGGGGTCGCCCTAGGAGAACGTATGCCGACCGAATTGGCGACATATTTAAAAAGGGCCTAGTTACAAGCACCCGTAACCGACGATCATGTATGAAAAGATTAATGAACGTGTAGGAAGTGATAGAGGTATGTCTGGATCGTAGCAATTGGCGTTCCCTAGTCTCTGCCTACCCCAAGGGGAGACAGGCGTGATGTTATGTATGTATTAATTTTGACGACGAAGACGAAGACAGCAACACGACTTTAAGAAAAAATTGGGTCTTCACAAGCGGGTGTCGCGTGGATTTACGACACGGCTCCGAGCGTTGGAGCTGTTACGCACTACATCCGATTCGAATCCGAGAAAATAAGAATTTAGATTGTTTTTATGAAATGACGGATGCCGGATATAGGTCGTAAGCTACCATAGAAATAGTTTTACAGCTACGCCGGACCGTCTTTTAAATATATTCCTATTCTATTCTAATCTATCCTTTTCCCTGATTCGGACTCTCCATATCCCATAACTCACCCCTTTCGGCGTATAGTTCTTGATCTGCTCCACCATATCGACGACCCCGGAGGTTCTATCGTCCAACATAAAGTTGTGCACGGCCACCGGCATGGCTGTTGTTTTGGCGCGCTTGTTGGCTTCCGCGGACGCCGCTTCCCGCCATTTTACGTATTGCTGCCAACCGCGGCCACAGACTCGAGCCGCGTCTTCCTGGGAACGTAAGATTCATATAGTGTCGGTTAAATTAGGAACATTAACAAATATAAAAAGTTGTGACAATAATGAAATATGTCAATTGCTGCGTCGTTTTCCATATATTTTAAAAGGCATGGCACCGGCCATATTCTGCCCATCGCGTCACGTGTTATAGACTCATGCCTAGCCGCGAATAGGACAAAGTAAAATAAACGTCGCTCATTGGTTTGTGGTGTTGTAAGACAAAGAAGCTTATTTGTGGCAACGGCTGCGGCGAATTAGTAATACAGAAATAATGAATGGAAGTCCAAAAGAATGGAAATTTTGGGTTGAACATGTTAAAGTTTTCGCAAGGTTTTGATTTGAAATAACTTACGATGTACTGGGTGGCGCAAAAGTAAAGACCCTATTTGGTTCAGCTATAACATTTTTTCTAAATTAGAAAACTAGATTTAGGTTTTCTTAATGTATTTTTGTGCCATTAAATTTCGTAACATTAGGATTTAAAGATGATGTCTTTTAAATGGTGACCTCCAGAGTTGATGCACATTTGAGCCCTATTTATGACATTTTGCATAACTTGCCGTAACAGTTTCTGCGATATGTTCCTAATTTCTTGATGAATGTTTTCTTTTAGAGCTGCGATAGTCTGTGGCTTGTTCACATACACCCGAGATTTCAAAAAACCCCAAAGAAAGAAGTCTGGACTGGTCAGATCGGGTGATCATGCAGGCCGAGGCAAATCGCCAAAACGAGAGATAACTCGGCCTGAAAAAGCATCCCTCAGTAAGTCCATAGTGTGGCGCGCTGTATGTGCCGTAGCACCGTCTTGTTGAAACCAGATGTGCTCCAGCCCCAATTCGTCCAAACTGGGTATCAAAAACTCACGTAACATGGTTCTGTAGCGTTCTCCAGTGACAGTTATCGCATTGCCTTCAGCGTCTTCTAAAAAATAGGGTCCGATCAACACAGATGCCGCACCATACAGTAACTTTTAGTGGGTGTAAAGGTGTTTCTTGAATAATGCGCGGATTATCAGTGCCCCAGAACCGAGTATTCTGCTTATTGACATACCCTGAGAGATGGAAATGCGCTTCGTCACTCATAATCAATTTTGAAAAAAAATCACCCTCTTCAAGGTTGAGGTTTCTTTAAGTTTTTCCGTCTGGAAATTCCCAATTGCGTGGCACGTCGCATCGTTGATGTTTCTGAACACTCTTCCACATCTTCGCGCACAGCATCGATATTTTCAGCTGAACGGCCTGTTCTTGGTCTCCCAAACTTAGGTCTATCCAATGTTGAGCCAGTTGCTTCAAGGCGTGTAGCAAAGCGTCGAATTGTGCGACCAATCGGTGCTGGACGGTGGGGAAATCGTCGACGAATTTCACGTTGTGTTTTTATCATTGATGAATTATTCCGTAAGAACATTGACACGATTATTCCACATTCTTGGGGAGTAAAACGGTCCATGTTTATTTTCAGTGTATTTTACATTTGTTCACTACACAATTTTCAACAACGGTATTTTCTTTAGTGACTGTACTTTTGCGCTACCCAGTAAAAGTCTATGTGTGGTACCGGTTTAATTGAACGTTACTGTATTGGGTGTAAATAAAGTTTGACTGAAAAGCAAATGAATAGGCAATACATTCTATAGAAGTATTTCGCTTGGTGGTAGGATCCCTTCTGGGTCCGCCTGGCTAGCGACCACCCTTTATATAAAGTCTGCCGCCAAATGTTACCGCTCCGGCGGTAATGTGTTCCGGCAATATTGTATAAAGAGCCAGTTCCTTCCTAAACCCGTGTGCTTTCATCTTCGACCTCATCTTCACTTACCATCAGGTGAGATTGAGGTCAAACGCGGGTTTAGTCACTTATAAAAAAAAAGTTTAAACAAACTTACAATTTCAGCACAATCCTTCTCCCAGGCCATCACATCCTGATGCCTCAGCTCCAACTGTGACGTCGGCATAGCACCCCACACGCCACTCGGGCAGTTCAGCCCACTTTCCTTCACCTTGCTCGGTTGCAGTATGTCTGTTCCCAGGAAGATTTGGAGGTCCAAGAGGTGGGCTATGTCATCTGCTGAGACGAGAGTGAACGCTCGGCCGGAACGACCAGCTCTGGCACTGCGACCTTAGGGGTTGAAGAATAAAACGGAAAAAATAAGAAAATGTTACAAAAGATCTGAAAAATAATATATAATATATAAAAATAATAAAACAAATAATAATATCCAGTCCGGTGATTTTATTTAGTGAGTACTTTTTTTTAGATCTTTAAGAATAATTGAGCATTATTACATGCAAAAAACTTAAATATGATGCTACTTTCAATTATGGGACAATTTAGGAGGCCTTATTGTTTGTTTATAAATTTAGAACTTATGAATATCAAAACTTTCTGAAATTCCTACAAGGATCAAAGCTACGCGGCTAAATCCACACGAAGCTGCTAGTATTCAGTGAACTATTAATATTATAATGACCCTAAGATATTTTGACATTAAGTTATCTAGCACTTAGCCCATAAATACTTAAACTAACTCACCAACTCTATGAACAAAAAGTTTAGGTTTCGCTGGGAAGTTGTAATTAATGACAGTATCCAAAGCCGGTAAGTCTAGACCCCTGGCTGCTACATCAGTGACCAGCAACACGGAGCATTTCTTGTTGGTGAACCTTCCTAGGGCGATCTTACGAGCGGATGGATCAAGCCCTGAGTATGCATAGCTTGAACTTATGCCAGCTTTTTGAAGTATCTGTAATAATGTTTGGTTTCTTTACCTTAAAACTTTACACAATAACTACAATTGTTGTAAATCCATATGTCAATAATAAATATTACTGATACCACATAACTAGATTATGAAGTAGGAAGTTAACATACAATAATTGTCTGAGTTCAGCTTGGCAAATGAATAGTTTCTAGGTATCTTACTAATATTATAAATACGAAAGTTAGATGGATGTTTGTGCCTCAATCATGGCAAAACCTGCTCAATGGACCTGGATGGAAACTCACATTGTGGTCAGTGTATTGTGTAGAATAGCATATAGGCTACTTTTTATCCCGAAAAAAGGACAGTTCTTAAAGATAGGTTTATTGCAAGAAAGATTTTGAGTTTGCACCTTGACACAAGATGGCGCAGATAGTATTTTTAATTGCACATGCAACTGTTTCTAGTGTTAAGATTCCTATTAGCTTTGAATTTTTAAAAACTTTTATTTTAACACAAAGTCATATTATTCATATAAACAGGACAAGCTTAAAAACCAATTAAGTTAAAACAAAGTACTTACAAGATGCAGATGTTCAACATGATGTTTTGTGGCTGTAAATACAACAGCTTGAGGAGTTTTCTCTGTCAGAACTTTATCTAGCAGCAGTAGCAACGCTGCTGTTTTTAACTCTGATCTCACTGATATCCATCCCAGCCACAATGTAGTAGGTAGCTTCCAGTCTACATCTAATCTTATTAGTGTCGGGTCATTCAGACCAGCTCGAGCAAACTCCACCAGCATTTTAGGAAGAGTCGCAGAAAACAGCAAAGTTTGACGATTGGATGGAAGTCTTGCAACTATTTCTTGGAGTTGCTCTCCGAAACCAAGCTCAAAGAGTCGGTCTGCTTCGTCAAATACTATCATTTCTGTAAGCAAATAAAAATTATAAATTTTTAGATCAGTGGAAAGTTCCATATTTTTTCCAGCCTAGTTTATTTTTTTTATTCACAATGATGTTAAGTAAAATATGATGAAGACTAATTTGAAATGTGCTATAGAGTCTGCTATTTCATGAATTATGGCTTGAGACAGTTGTAGTGGACTAAAATCAAGTTTCATTTACTTATTTTTTTACAGAGGAAGGTGCAAAACTGCAATTAAAACTAAACTAATGAAGAAAAATTTTCTGCAACTTACTGATGTTATCAAGTTTCAAGCTCATTTCAATGCAGATGTGTAGGAATCTACCAGGAGTAGCCACAACAATGTCTGGAGCAATTCCGGACATGACACTAAACTGTTGGTCTATCGATTCGCCACCAAGGATTGCTGCTGATGTCAAACCAGCAAATTTTCCAAGTTCACGCACAAATCTCAGGGTCTAAAGAACAAAAAACACAATTAAATTATGCTTATTATTATTGCTTTTTTTATTTAGAGGACTTAAATTAAGGTTTAGTTTTATATTGTTTATAAAAAAAATATAAGGGAAAAAAATATGCAATATAAAAACAAAAATTTGATTTCTGTAGGAAAACATACTAACATGTATTTAGCAAATAATTAAATATATATTCTCAAAAAATGAAAACCTTTCATATCAAACTTTATTGTTTTATTGTGAAAAATCATATTATAAAAAATCACAGGATTGAGGTCCAAATCATCTTTTTTATTCCCTGTGATACAGTTTCATTTTGTATTTACATAATTACAATTACAAGAGACAGTGAATAAAAACATGCACAGCTTATCTCTAAATAAAATTCTTATGGCAAACCCTTTACCTGTAAAGCCAGCTCTCTTGTAGGGGAAAGTATAAGTGCCCTAAAGTTCTTTCCCGGAAGTGCTTTACTTGCTGGTGCAGTGAGCTTTTCCAAGATAGGCAGCACAAAACAAGCAGTTTTACCAGAACCTGTGCGGGCCATGGCTACAACATCTTTCCCATCTAATGCAAGTGGTATAGTCTGAAAAAAGTAGTATCGACATTAAGCATTACAAATACAAAATGAACTTTATTAATTTATTAAATATTCTTGGATATGGTACTTCTCACTTACCGTCATTAAGTTTATTTTTGGGAAATCTCTACGACGTATTTTAGCAGACTATAAAGTCAAGATTAGAACCTAGCAATATTTTTATGAATACAAAAGTAAAATTAGTTAGGTTATGTTTGTTTACAAATAACTTACCTTACGCTGAATTGGTGTTGGCTGCTTATAACCTCTTTTATTGATACCTTTTATTATGGGAAAACTAAGCCCCATTGACTGAAAGCCCCCACTTGATTTTTTCTTACTTTTAGTTTGTTTTTCATGTTCATCGGTATTTCCTTCGTCCGGAACATCAAATCCCGGCAATTCATTTTCTTTGGGTTTTAACATTTCGGTTAATATTTGATCTCTGTCATATATCTATAAATATTATTAATTTAACATAAAATTAAAACTGCACGTGAGCGATTTTCACAACACATGTTTATTATTATGACATTTACATGACTGACATTGTTGGCTAGGTGACGGGGGAGACATTGACACTAACATAAGCTACGTTTCATTAGTTCGTTCTTCGCAGTTGCTCTACTTTGAAAGGCTAATTTACCAATTACGGAACATTCACTGCTATTTACTTACGTTTTCGGCCAAACCATGGATATTTTTTTCATTGCTTCACTATCAGATGCCTGGGTTAGCCAACTTTAGGAATAGCCATATCGAGAGGTATGTTCGAAATGGCAGCGTTGCGATTGTATGTCACAGATTCAATAGCCTCCTCTTTTGTTTCAATTTTGTCCAATCTTTTGAAATGAATAATATAGTTATTAAAATTCTTAACTTTACTCTTCTTTCAGTAGGTATGCTGTATGCTTTATGTGCCTCCATTCCCTTCACTCACACTTCCGAGATGAATATTATGGTTGTGTTCAATTGTGTATTCAAATGGCTGCCGGTAAAGTCCAGATCCAAAAAGCAGAACCACTCCTCCCTGATGGAATTGCTCAGAAATTATCCGTAAATGGAAATCAACGGAATTGGCAATTATTTTTGAATTGGAATAACATTTATTTTTTACTTAGTCGAGTAGGGTGCCGCCAGTTTAGACTAGTCTACCGCTCCTAGATGGTGGTTTCATAAATAATGACTTGTCCGAGCGACCCCGGGTTCGTATAAGGTCTGGCGTCATAACCTATTGGCAATCGGGTAAGATTGAGCTCAAGCGTGTATTCAGTCAGATACCAATAAGAAAAGAAAATACGAGTCGACTATAACTATAAAGTCAACGATTACGCCAGGTATCAACGCTAAAAACGTCTTAATGTGGGAACGGTTACTTAATTTAATGTAAATAATTAATAAATAAAAATTAAATAAAGTTACCCCTACCATTTATTCAATAGCAATGTCTCGTACGTTTTTCATATTAATTTAGCTTAAGATAGGAAATACTACTTTCAAATTTTGTATTGAGTAGGTAACATTGAACGAAATATGATCGTGGGTATGTGTCGTACGTTTTTAAGACTTCCCTGCACGTAGGTATCGCGATGATGCATAGGTACACTGTTTCATATTAGAGATATGACAAGATATAACATAGGTATGTGTAACTTGTATGTTTTAACGAAATATGATCAATGGAACGCAGCAGGAGAGAGTGTTAAGAGGGCTCTATCTTAATGTCCGAAATAGACGAAACTACCGGGCGGTCTTCATTCATAAAATGTTAAAAGAATGAATTGATAAAAATTGCAGACAACAAACAAATACAAGGTTACAACTGCGAATTATCGAACAACTTTATGGATATGCTTATTAAATCTTTATAACATTGAAGTAGGCAATCTAGGAAAATGATTCTTATGTAATTAGACTTAATTAAAGTACTTCAAATACTAATTACATTCACGGTTATGTTTAACGATCGATATATCATACTAATACGAATCAAAGATATTAAACTAGGACAGGGTTGATTGTAGGTATTGTAATGAAGCATGAAATATCAATCATTTGCAATTACTTGGGAAGGATAATGTAAGGAAATATTACAGATTTACCATTTTATTGACACATTTGTAATAAGTATCAGAAACGAGACAGTAGTTAAAAAATTAATTGCAGTCTCGAAGAACGGCAAAATCATGATAAAAAAACTCTTCCGGGTTTTTTCTTTTGATAGGTATAGATTCCCTTGGAATAAGTTTAGAGTAGAAAAATGGGAAGTAGATATTACTTAAATCTGATGATCTGTAGAGTCAAAATTTGAAATAAATTAAAGCGTAAAATATACAAATTGAGCGCGGCAGAAATTGCTGAAAAAGGTTTCTTATTTCATCTCATATAGGTACCTAACCGTATTTCAAAGAATTTAACTCCAGAAATGATATTCCCGCCCGAATATTTCACTCTACTTATAGGTACATAAAGTTAGAATATGGACTTTCATAAACCCTAAAAGAGATCTGAAAACTCAAGCCGCAAAAACGTTTTATTCACTATACGTAAGTAGGTACACACACACATCAACATGGTCTAGGGATATTTCAATTAAACCTAAATAACTAAAATTCTATTAACTTTTAGTATAGTCCTAGTACTTTTAAGCATCGAGTGAATAGGTTTCTCGTAGATGGACGTGTACCACCTTAGTCTTCGGACAAAAAACTCAGACAAAATTTCAATCTTAACTTAATTTTTGAAACATGAAAACCTAAACAAAACAACTATTTTTTTATAAAAATTGTTGAAAAATTAAAATGAATAATCCGTGGATCCACCTAAGACTCTCCTGCCACATCTGCAGCGGTTTTGCATACCTACTCAAAACAAGGGTGTCAGTCAATATCTTTGTCCAACAGTGGGGGTCTCCCGGCTGATAGTGATGATTTTGAACGTCAATTATCTGAGGTGCCCTGAGGATTATCTGTTTTAATCTTTCTTAAAAGTATGTACAATGTGACACATTTTTGTAATGACCTTTATTGTTCACAAAAGATCACGAGAGCAAAAGATTGCGAAAAACTGATTTTCGCGACCTTTCGACCTCTAACTTTTTTAGCCGGTATGATATCAATGTCGATTTTTCACACCTCCATTATAACGCCGTAATTAAGGTGTATATCAGAATTCTGCTCACCAGGAATTTTTCCGCTGATAAAACCTAAAATGACTGGACTATTTAAACAAGTTTACTTTTGAGGTGCCATTTTTCTCGACCAGTTGACTTTGCGAAGTAGAAGTAAGTATTAAGTGACTTATTTATAATAATAAAATCTTTATTTGCATGGAAATTGGTACATTGGAGGTCTTATTGTATAGATTAAAGTTTCACAATATCCTACCGACAAGTGTCAGTGTGCAAAATATTACATTTAAGATATGCCGAAATACATGTTTAAGTTAATTGTTATATTCAGTATTTTTTTTTTATATAAAGTTATAATTTTTAATCATTATATTTGTCATTTAGAAATTCATTATTAGTATAATATAATTTAGATTGCAAGAATTCAAACAGACTAGATTTAAATTTATTGAATGGTAAATTTTTTATTTTAGTTTGTAGTTTATTATAAATTTTAACTGCCATACATACAATATTTTTTTGGAATAATGTATTTACAAGAAATAAAGAAATATTATTTTGACTTGGTAAAGTAATATTTACAAACAGAATCTATTAATTAATAAAGTTATATTACATGAAAGGAAATTAAATCTATTAATTAAAATTTCTTTAATTTAAATAATGACTCCTACAATTAATACTTACAATACTTTTTGATTACTTCGGTAACTGAGAAATATCCTTAAAAACTTTGATCTTTGAACTTTGTTCGAATATAAAAATTATGAGACCTTTACGTCCTCGACTTTATAACCGAATAACTTTGCTCGTTCAATACTCTTGTTGAATTAAAAAAAGCTGAAATACAGAGACATCATTTTTATGCCGTAATATTTATTAACCATATAAGATTTTATTATAACGAACTTCAGAAATAAGTGGAGTGGTAATTTTAAATTAATTTTCGTTAAGTTTTGGAATTGGGAAATCAAGGTCGTCTTCATGACATTATAATATTCTGTTTGGCCTCTTTATTTCAGCATAAATAGGTACTCAACGGCACCCTGCACAAATATGACTCCCTAAATTAATAAAAAAACATGTTTAACTCATCAACTTTACTTAGGGATTTTGGATACGGAAGTCAGACAGACAGAAATAATACGACTTCTTTCGTACCGTAAGTTTTAAGTACGCCGAAATCAAAATCCACATTATTAAACTTGTAGGACCGCTTTTTTGAATATGTAGGACAGTTAATGTAAGTGTTGTAGAGAAATCAGCTGCTTATATTAAGCTGCGAAAAGTTTCTTGTTTGGCTCTCTTCCCGTTAAGACAAAGTTGTCGATGGGGTTCCCAAAAAAATCTTGCTATTTCATTCAGCTTCCCGCGCAGGCTGTCATTTTTGGTGAATCGCACGATTTCTTGTAGAAATTGGGACGCAAAATATTTTAATAAGCTTTTGGAATACGTATTTGCACGATAATTTCTGGTTGTTTATATCAGTTGTTTTTTAGAAGTAGGTAATAAGTTTGTTATTATTTTTATAATAAACAAGCGCGGTTTTACATGGGTAATTTTTGATTCCATAGAAATTTCTGGATAAAATAAGCCCATAACTTCAAGAATTAGGTAAAATTATTTTTTCAAATCAGACCATCAGTTACAGAGATGAGATCGTTCAACCAAACAAACAAACTCTTCAGCTTTATTATATTAGTCTTTATAAGAAAAGTGTCTTTGTTTACTTCATAATCATTTGTTCTTTTATATTAGGGGTAAAAAATATTAAATGTGGTAAATATTGAATGAATTCAAAGATACAGGAAAACAACAAATAAAACAAAAATGCTGCCAATTTTGTTGGGTACGACGTAAGTACCGCATGTCTTGCGCAATACTAATTGTAGGTACTTATTGACAATTTTTTCTCGTGCGCAGGCATTTTGTCATGGTCATGGTCCACGATTTTTATATTTTTTTCCCGAAATGAATAAAGGACATTTCACAGCTGGAAACTTCTTATCAGTCTGTTAAGACACTGTCATACACAAAATTATCTATAAATTACAGTCTATTGTATTTTTTTCCTAAATACTACAATATTTAAGTGTCGAAAATCATTTTCGACGTGTATGTGCCATCATAATATTAAAATTAATACTCATATTTTGCAAAAAGGCTACTTACTCACATAAAGGTTATTTTTTAATAATTTTCACCAAACTTTCAAAACATGTTCTTGAATTCATACCAAGCCCTTAAGGACGAATACTGTCAGTGCGTAGGCGCAGTGGGGAATCCCGAACAAGATCAAGTTCATGCACACCGCACACTGCATATCCGGTATATTTCATTGTGAATTACGTATGGAAAGAAACAACATGAACACGTAAATCTTTTTCTAAAGGTCAATGGAAAATGACGACGAATGACGTAATTCTCGCCTTGTGGTCAGTTCGCGAGAAATGCAACTATTGGGAAATACGTAGATATAAATAGCAAAAACAACATTGTAATTAGCGTATAGTCATCATAGTACAATATTTAAGGGTATGAGTAAGATCAAACAATTACCTAGTTGTGAAATCAGCCGTTACATACATACATAACTTCACGCCTGTATCCCTTATGGGGTAGGCAGAACACCAGTGGTTATAAGACCATCTGATGTCACGTTTGACAAATGAGGTATTATAATGATGGACATGCCAATAAAACCTCTGATGAAATCAGCCGTTAAAAACCTAACACTATGTTGCCTTTTGTACTTTTTACCCTACGAGCCAGGTACCCCTAGTTTACATCAGCGGTTATATCCGTGTACATACTAAGTCTGTAAATTATACCTATTTGATGAAGTAAGAGAGAGAATAGGTGTTTTCTTTGCTATTGAGTATTTATTCTTTAAATAACCCGGGTTAAAGTAAGCCTGATAGCTAGTATGACCGCAATTTAATGAAAAAAGTATTCCACAAACTTGCCCGATTGGGAAATAAATCTAGGACTTTTAGGACTGTCATCATCATCATCATCATCATCCACAGCCTGTAGACGTCCACTGCTGGACATAGGCCTCCCCCAAGGTCTTCCACGTCGCTCGGTCCCTCGCCGCCCTCATCCAGCGTTTACCGGCGACTTTGACCAGGTCGTCGGTCCATCGTGCGGGGGGCCTGCCTACGCTGCGTCTCCCAGTACGTGGCCGCCACTCGAGAACTTTTCTGCCCCACCGGCCATCTGTTCTTCGAGCTATGTGCCCTGCCCATTGCCACTTCAGCTCTGCAATCCTTCTGCAATCTTTAGGACTGTACAGGGCTGAAATACGTCAAACAGAAGTATGAGACGGTTGCCTAGATATTTGGCTACAGCGTAGACTTGATGTACTTAGTTAGTTTTTCGAATTTCCATTAAACCTGTGATACCTACTTGAAAGGCTAAAATATGATATACTTACGAGTACCTACCGCTACCGTTATGCATACCTTTTTTGCCAACCGATTCCTACATGACGGCGATCAAGTATTCCTTAGAGAAATATTTTTTTGAATCCATATGAACTGTACTTCGAAAACATTCGCCCTTTTTTGTGATAATGTCATTGTCTTGTGCGTAGTTTGGAATGATAAAAACAAACAAGTTTTAATGCGTATTGATGGGAGATATTACCTACTATCGAACGATGTTTGACGTTATCAAAATCTGCTGTAAATATTATTGTACCAGTAGCACCTTTTTGCTTTCAGTTAAATAAACTAAGAAAACAGATTCAAGATCGATGGAGGCCCCATATTAGGTTTTTATTATTCTGTGTTGAGACCGTACAGCGAAACTGAGTGTGTCAAGTGTAAGTGACTTAGGACCGCATTATGAAAGTATCTAATATGCCACAAGAACACATTTCCAGTCAATTCTCTATGGAAAGTTGTCAAAGTAGAGATCCAAACCACTTTTGGTACTATAGTTATAGTTGAGAATAGTTTGCTTTCTGAACTGGCTCTCTTAGAGTCGAGCTAGGATGTTTCATATTACCACAGATAACACTACAATACAACCAATACTCAATGCTGGCCGTACATGTATAATCATGCCTATTATCAGTAGAGAAAATAGCGCGTTTGTCCTACCTACATACCTACGGACTCAAAAGTGTGGAAATAAAGTGATATTAAAAATCTACTTTGGTGGAAAAAGGACTACAACTCAAAAGTGTGGAAATAAAGTGCTATTAAAAATCTACTTTGGTGGAAAAAGGATGACCCCATTGGAAAGAAAGTCATTAGGCCTTTCTTCAGGAAGTTTATTTAAGACTTTTTAAACATAGATTTGAAGTCGATTCTCCTTTTTAAAAACCTTTGTGACTTCGAGTCTGTAAGTAGAATCTAGTTTTAGATGTGAGAGGGAAGACAGTTAATACTGACTAGAACTAGTCCAGGAAAAGGGAACTAACGAATTAACTTTCGCAGTCAACATTTAAATGTTATAACAACGAATGCAAAGCAATAAATACTTATTTTCTTTTCATTGATAGTTTTTAGAACTTTTCGAGAAACTTTTATCGATTTTGATAAAAATTACATGAGTACTTACCCGTGAAATTATTTAACACCAGAAACAAAATCGATTTACAATTGACAAAATAATTACGTAGCAAACTTTCAAAAAGTCATACCGACGAATTGAGAACCTCGTCCTTTGAAAGTCGGCTGAAATTACGACTAATCTGTGTGACCACCAATTGGTCATATTTTAGCTACTTATTTTATAAATCTTTCCGCGGAATATCGAGATGACCTCATTTTTGCTTACCATCAGGTGAGATTGCGGACCAAAGCGAGTTTAGTCAACGATAAAAAACCAGTATTTTCTCATCATGCATTCGTTTCTTTGCATTCGTTATTTAAATACCACGTGTCGAATTATCACGTTTTAAAAACGACTTGAATTCTAACTCAAGTGTATTGTATCAACATATAAAGAGAACCACTGAGAACAGTTATATTGCCCTTTAACATCGGAACTATTGACCTTATGATGACGTTTCCTTATTTCTTTTCCTCTACAAACCTTTTAATTGTACATTACCTGGCATTATGCTACGGATGTGGTTTTAAATTATGGGTCTTTGGATAAACTGATATAAACGCTTCGACGTTTAGATAAACAAAGTTGCAGTTTGTATGTTATAGTTTCCTTAAGTGCGATTTCATATCTCAAATCCAAGGAAATCTTGCCTTTGAGAAGCAATTTAGCTGTGTCATGCGTCTATTTGCTATCTTTGTTCATCTTGAGCTATCTTGATACAAGTTTATTTACAACATTGGTATTCCCTACATTCTTTAAAACCTCAATCATTTTTCACACTTATGCTAAAATGATGTGAAATATTCACTTAAATTCTACTTAAGCGGTAACTTCTTATGCAGTTGTCATATGCATGTTATGTTTAGTGAAATTTCCTGCGGGACTAGCATGCTACCGTCGACAACGATCGATAAATCGGGCCTTTTATCGATATTTTCTTAGAATATAGTATTTAGTGTAAGTAATTTATTAAGATTATGACATATTTGGCGCTGTGGTATTAATCATGATATTAAATCGACTAATTCTATATATTATGGTGCGCATATTAGCTTACATAAAAGGATAAAATAACAAAATAATATTAATCTTGTCGATTCAACTATTTATCGATGATTGCATGCTAGCCCTGCTGGTAAAAATAAATTCTACAATTATTGTCTAGTGGACAATGCTATTTTGCGCGGTTTTACCCGTGCTATTTCGAATGTCGCGGGAATACCGGGTTAAAAATTGTACTATTTCTATTCCTATGTACTATTTTAGACTGAGCACTATCACTATGCCAAATTTCATTCAAATCCGTCGGACAGTTCTTCAGTGATTGAGGAACCAACATCCGTACATCCATCCAAACTGTCACATTCATTATTACTTGCTAGACTGTCAGCTATTGTAGAGCTTTTTCTTTTACTTGAGGAAAACGTGCAATCACGTCCCCGACTGCCCAAGACGGAACGGAAGGGTATGTGGGGACGATCTGGCAGAAAGCCGGACCTACCCACTAAAAACCTCAAGGTGTACCTCATCCGCCATAGATGGAGCTCACGGTACCGCCATTGGCATTACCCGCGAGCCCTAGCAGATTGCGCTCAGCCTTCGCCAAGCGCCCTCCACGTAGGAAATGGTCCAGTACACGAGACCATTTCCTCACTCATAGCTCTAAAGGGCGATAACAGCCACAGTATGGCACGTAGGGCACTTACCCGCTACGGCTGGTTTTCAGGAGTAAGAAGGTGAGTGTATCTTCTCCGGCAAAATGTCATCGCACCTATGCTAATAATTATATGTTCCACTATAGTTTCATGAAGGACTGTTTCTGTCTGTGTACGTGCATTATTTTTCGACTTCATCATCCCTTCAGGTAAGATTAAGGTCAAACACGAATTTTACTACCAAAACAAAAGAAAATGATTTTTTAAATGAAATTGAACGCATGTCATAATATTTTATGTTTAAATTCGAGTTGTCTTTGCAGAGTTCGTGGTCACGACTAAAGAAACGCCGAACTAATTATACATATACCATATAATTAAACGCGGTAAAATTCGGTCAAAAGGTGTTTTACTTTATATAATGCATCGTAAAAACTTATGACAATATAAAAAATAAAATTCCAAATGTAGGTGACAATGTTCGAGGATGCAACAGATAAAAAATAATTTAAACATTGCATTGCCGCGTGCATTGTAGGTACCGACTTTATAAATAACAACCATGTCAATTGCGTTTTACGATAATCTTGATTTACGTTCCTGCAGACCTTGCTAAATGGATCGCTTCGGCTGCTAATAAATATTTCCTTTTTTATAAACTTAATTATATGGTCACTTGCAGATATTTTTAGTTTTCAAACCGGCTTTGGTCTTGTTGATTTAGTTTTTAATAGATCAATTCACAAAACGGGTTCTTGAGAAAAAAAATAAATTCGTGGATTTTTTGTTCCTATTTTCCTTATTACCCGACTGCGGAACGTAAAGGAGGGTTATGTTTGTACGCGTATGTATGTATGTAAGTATGTACCTATGTCTGTTCCTTGTTCCCTGATTTCTACTGAACTCCTGGACGAATTTAAACAAATGAGGCATCAATAGATTTGTGTAACGCGATTAATATAGGATATATAAAATTTAAAGATGGCGTCTAAAATTAAACATTATGGGGGACATCAAAATATATAATTTCTGATTTCAACAAATGGGTATAAATATATATACCTATACATTAAAATACTTTAAATTTACAATTTGGACTGGCGTTCGAACTGAGCGTCGAGCATTTTTTGATGTTATCCAAAAAACAGAAAATGTACGGATAGCTCGAGAGGCGTAAAAATTATGGGAACTTTTTTTGCAGGTTACATTACTAGCAATCTGTATGCACCATAAGAGGACACAAAAAGAACTTTTAAAATCTGTACCGATACCCTACGATATGCCGACTTTTTTACAGAAGACGCATTTTAAGTGCGATGCTTAAGAAGAGAATAGTGCTTGAAAGACCATAACATGCGCTCTTTTGACACTATTTGAGGGTTTAGTACTTCATATCATGAAATCATTAATTATTTACACGACAACGTCAAAACAAGCATTTAGATAGCGATTTTATTTATTTCTCACAAAAACTAGTGAAAATTGGGTATTTACACTTCACATGAATAATCAGTCAAATTAGAAGATTCATAATACCCATTATATTAATACGATCATTTAAAAACTAGCTGCTGCCCGCGACGTCGTCTGCGTGAACGCTATGCAGCACCAAACGCACCTACGATTATAACACTGCTAGCGTGATAATATGTAGCCTATATGTTGACCCGACTTCTTAACTATCTTCATGCCAAATTTGAAGTAAATCCATGCAGTACTTTTTGAGTTTATCCCGGAAAGACAAACAGACAAACAGACAAAAATTCTAAAAACTATATTTTTTGTTTCTGTTTCGATTGTAGATCATACCCCAAGTATTCTTTTAAAAAAATATTCAATGTACAGTTTTGACTTTCCTACCATTTTATTATATGTATAGATAAGGCAGTATTAACTAAGAACTGAACTTAAGCTATGACTACACAAGTCAGAGTTTAAAGTTCAGTTTTTTTTACTCACATTATTAATTACATAAAATTAAAGTCAAATCCGTAATGAAATATTCGCAACAGGATATGCCCAATCAAGAGTCCAATTGAGATGTTTTTCTTTTATGAATCTCATATTAAATTAATAATAACAATAAGAAGATGGTGCTTAACAAGAACCATCAACTGTGATGATAACAAGAACTTAAATTAAAACCGAAAAAGTCGGAAATATTCGAAAAAAAAACGAATTTCGAAATTGAATTTCGGATTATTTAAAGGTTCGAAAATCAGGATTTTTCATTACTTTTCGAATTTAATTTATTCGAAGCAATTATCCCTCGTGATACCATACCCAAGCACTTTTTTAAATAAATTAAAAACAAAAAACACTTTTTCCATCTAGGTGATCAAAATATATTACTACTTATAAAGTTATGCAACATGAAAAACTTGAGTTTAAAATTTTGATGTGTTTGTAAAGATTGCCGCGGAGCTGATTTATCCTTAAAAACCAAATGAGTCCTGACAGAATGAAAGCCTTTGGTCACCTGAGGTGCGGAGTGATAGCGCCACCTACCTACTAATACTATTAGTTCATTGTCGCGAGTTCGGCATGTTAGGTTTTTGGAAATGGGGCATCCATCCTACTGCGGCATGTTTCCCACTTTTTCCTAATTGCGTAATTTTATAACAATAACTCAGTATTAATATACTTATATGGAGTTGTGTTTATACCTACTCACATACTAACTTAAAAAATACAGATTTTTCAAAGTTTTAACAATTGCTTTTGTTCTACATATTAGCGTCATTAAACCTGTATTAGTGTATGGCATCAGGAACATTTAAATATTAGGTTCAGTTAATTTTTAGTACTGCATGCATTGTCACTTAAAAAAAGACAAGAATCTAGGTCACGCATGTTTAGTCAAGGACCAAAAAAAAATAGTTCCTTAATAAAATACAATAATGGGCATTGTTCATTTTTTTATTTACTTCATATGAAAAACTAATGGGAAAAAAGCCGCTTAAGGTGTTGATTTGAATCCATTTTTGAAATGTTTTTGTTTACAATCCATTTCGTGACATTACATGACTTTAGCGCACAGGCTTAATGTTTTTTTTACTGACTGACACATGTTCATAAAGTTAATATCACTGATGACGTCATTGCGTACTAATTAAATGAAATCAATGTAAATTTCAAGACACACTTAAAAATTAAACTGTTAAAATTAGTCTCTCAAAATAGGTTAAAGATTAATATAACACAATAAAAATAATAGGTAAAAAAATGAACAATGGCCATTGTCGAGGCTAACTTTGTGCACAAAGATCTTCAGTCTGCAGACATCGTAAAGTTCCGTATCAAGATATAAACATAAGTCTCAAAAGGGTCGTTGAACTGGTAAAGGACGTCGCAACGCAATTTTTTTCTGACCGGTTTCTAGTGGAAAATACATCTTGTATGACCTACATAAAAATTCCTTTGAAGACCAGATCAGCTGCCTACAAAAAAGTTATTTGTGTGCAAATGGTATTGTGATAATAAAACGTTTATTTCCGTAGTAGCAATTGTTACACACACACTTTCTTTTATGGAATCACTATTAATAGAATATCCAAAAAAAAAAAAAAACAAAATACTTAGAAAAGTGTTGTTTGTTTTTCAATTCAAATATTAAAACAAGAACATCCATGGATTAGGAAATAGGAAAATTGACCATGAATAAAAAATGAATAAAGTAGACAATCGTTTTAATGTTTTGCGTTCGATAATAATTTGAATATCTCATTGAATATTAAACCAAAACAAGAAGAACATTTTTTTTTCGGGTATCGAAACCGCCGCCTCACGATTGGCGCAGTAGAGTCTATACTGCACCACGGAGACCGTCAAATCACTGCCGGAGTAATATTTGGCGGTAGACTATATTTGAAGGGTGATCATTGGATAGGATAGAACTATAAAGGGGTAGTCAGGGGTAGAACTATAAAGGACCCCCTACCTATCACGATGCAGGGATCGCTCAGGTAGCAGTCAGGGGTAGAACTATAAATGACCCCCTATCACGAAGCACGTTTGACCTCAATCTGATGTGATGATAAGTAACGATGAGGTCGAAAATGGAGCACATGAATTCTGGATGGAACTGTCTCCTTATAAATAGAAACCTAAACACATTAGAGTTTGCAGGCCTAAATTTTCAATCATAGATTCAAACGTAGAAAATTCAAATCTGGTATTGGTTGTCATGACAAAGCTCAGACATTTTAATGTTTTAATTTTAAGGTAGAGAATAGAGAATGTTTAAGATGTGTTACTACAAATACATATACAGATAACAATGCAAACTTCTCAGTCGTACACTCTGCACAGAGTGGTCGTGGTTGCTCTGATGGCGTATAAGGTTGGCGGTACGCGTACAGGTTTAGTCAATTATTTCGGCTTGAACAGTTTTACTAGCAATGCCTCTCCATTTTTTTCGATTTGCTGCATTACGAGAGCATTCCATCATGGCAGTGCAATGCAAAAATCGAATTATCAAATGAAATGAAAAAATTCGAAAAATTAGCAATTAGTTACAACTCCTATTTCTATACCAGTCGCCAAAGAACGCTAGTGGAAGGAACTGCGCATGTTTTACCTGCTCCTTTCTAGTCCTTTCAAGCGTTGAGTAAATAAGTTTCTCGTGGAATGGAATGATGTAGAGAGACTATTGCAGTTACAATGTCAATAAAACCTCTGTCCCTTAACTGACTTACATTATGACCGGAATGAGAAGCAACTGGTACCTAAATCAAAATCCATAAATCCATATCTTAAATCTGTCACGTTTACTTGGCAGCTTAGGATAAAATATAAGGCAAATAAAAATAGAACACTTAATTGGGAAATATTTTATTAAAACATAAATAATTTCCGATACATAAATAGATTTATACAACGTTTTTCTTAAAGCTTTAAATGGCGTAATGTTACAAAATAATTAACTTTATATAATTAATCAAAATCATAGTTTGTTATGATCTAAGAATAAACTTTTGGCATTACGTTCTCCAAATACACTATGCTAATTTGTTTGTTACTAAAACTAAATGGTAAAATAGAAATTGCTCAACATAAATTAAGATATTTTAAGTTGCTTTCGGATTCATAATGCTCACGCAACGATGTCCGAATTGAGAAATAATTTTCCTGAGTGTTTTTCTTCTTAAGGTGCGTGTTTACAATAATGAGTTTACTAAGAGATTACATCAAACATAAGGTCTTTAAGGATAGTAGGGTGTACAGAAATGATATGCAAGTATAGTGTGCAACTGAGATATGACATGTGATAAAAATACATATTTCTAATAATAATAAATAGTAAACTTGTGCTAAAGAATTTAAGCATATTATTGAAAAAATAAATTTTACAGAACATGATAGAGTTTATTATACTCCTACACATACAAAAAATAGATGCGCTGATAACATAACAAATATAAACAAGTACATGTAATTTTATGGTGTAGCCACAAATATTTGCACGTTGGTTGCAAGTTCCGTTGTTGTAAATTGTAAACACCCTGTATACGACGCCCGCAAATAATCGCAATTGTGCCATAGTGGTGGTTCGAATAAACAATTGTGTTTACTGAAGCTGAACTAACAGAAAAAGTAATAAGAAGATAACTGTTTTAATTGTTTTTTACTTTATTAACTATAGTTTAAGGTAACGATAAAACAACCGTGAAATAAATATGCCTATGTGATCGTTTTGTGAATTTGTTGAAATTTTGATACGTGTTTCAGTTAATTTGTCAAACTTATTTTAATGAAATCTTGCATCATAAAATAAAAACATGTAAAAAGATATGTATTAACATGTTTTCATAACCAAACTGTGAATTTATCTTTTACAAAATAAACAATATTATAAGTAGGGGAAACCTGTACAAAACCGTATACCTGGGTAAAATCGTATAGTATAGCTATTTTCGCCAATAATCCAAATTTCGTGCGCACGAGCCACTCAGAGGTGCCTACCAAGCAGTATTATTTGCAAACAAACTCTTGCGCTAGCGCAATTTGGAGTTATTTAACTTTATTGTTTTCGGTAGTCTTGATCGTATTTTCGTGAATATACAAGCAGTGAAACTGATGTGTAGGTACATACGCAACAGGTAAGTTACTTATCAACTATATTGTAGGTGATGTATTTGTTCTTAAATGCAATGTTTGCACGGGCAAGTTAGTATTGACAATTCCGGGGCAATATCGTATAAGTATACGGTTTTACCCATGGGTCGGGACAAATCCGGAAAAAGTAGTTATTTTTTTTTTCATGTCGTCTAATTTTTTTTTTCAAAAATATTTTTACTGTAATGGGTACCTAATGAGTCTGACTGAATATATATGTTGGGTTTTACCTTTGCGTTTTAAAAAGGATGAGTTTCATGCCCAGACCCTACGCTATACGGCTTTGACCCGGTCTCCCATACCTACAAAGTGAACTCGATTCGACATTAGATTTGCTAATTTTAAGTTTCTGTAATGTCAAATCGCCGTTCACAACACGCATATCAAAGGATGGTAGGGCAATTTTAGGGAAAATTCTGCTTGACTACTAAATTCCTAACTATATCATAATTAAGACACGATATTTTCTGATAATAGATACAAAGTATAAATAATAAATCGTACAATATGTGAAAGTGCGGAAAGTACATTACTACGTTCATAATGATTAGCGTTAAGTACTTTTCTATAAATAAGTTATTTATTTACATATTTTTATCTGTTCAAACAAGTAAGTACAATCAAACGCACTGGCATAAACTGGTTATAATTAATATACATTTTTATTTTATAAATAATTTTTATACAGTTCAAATCAGACAAGGCTCTACAATATGGCTGTGTTTATACCTTGTGGTTTCCAAAGTTCAATAGCCGAGGAAAATTCCTTGAAATTTAAATTCAGTTAACAACGCAAGGAGTAGGTGTAAAATCGTTCAGCCGAATAGCACACGTCCAATCGAGTCAATTGTCTGTGCGAAGCGACACGTGCTTACGCGCTGTGATATGAAATAATTAATTCACATTTTCAAAGCAAAGGTCATTGTCCTGACCTCAACTGAATCCATTTGATAAAATAGCTGTTTGCTTATTAATAGACCGATGTTTGTGATTGCATCAGACGCAAACATAAATGTAGGTATCAACATGATGATAATGTGCGAATTTATTGCTAACACACCATACGATAAGGTTTATTATTTTTTATTTAACGGTTTGTTTTGTTCCGTTGTGCTATAAAATCTCAGTGAACAAACATCGTTATAGAAAGCAGCCTGTTTTTCAATTCAGTGCAGGTGCAGTGAACATCTTCGTTGCGACGAAATGTCCTGAAGTTGAGTTCTAGAGCATTTAGGATAAATGGTCTACATTCCTTTTCCGTGGAATCTTCACATACCTGAAACAAAAGAGAAACGATTGAATTTTACGTCAAAAGGGCTGCATATTCAGGACGTGGACGGTATTTGTCTACCAGATATCTAATGATATTCACTTTATAGGAGTATTTGAAAGAACGAGCTTTGATTAGCATGAATTCGTATGCATTTTGCTTAAACTTTCAAATTGACAAAATCACGTTTTACGATCAAACGTTACGTGCTTGGTTTACTTATAAAAAGAAAATCTCGGGTCTGTGTTCATACTATACTCATGAAAAAGTGAGTTAATTAAACTGCTTCTTTTACCATCGCATAACCCCGCGTTTGATGTCATTTGTACCTTATGTTTAGTGACATTGTGGTTGAATGTAGGGTAGGTAGGGTTCGGGATAGAACAGCCGTTTACAAAAATATTCTTACGTTTACCATTTTTGGTAAGTACGTAATTAAAATAATTGAAGATATCATTCTTGTGGCCCTAACGATTGATGCAATAAAATTACAGGGTGTAATTTTTACAGAATCTGCGAGCGAAATTCCGAAATTTTTTAAGGCGGATTTAATTCTTTTTTAAAATAAATGAATATTTCTTTAGAGTAAAAACTATCTCTATTATTTAAAGTACTTTCCCTCCAGGTGGCATTAAAAAAATCCACCCTGTATAACGGGTGATCGCTATATAGGCGGACACTGAGGACTACCTACAAGCATTGGTCAGCCGGATTAGTCGGCTTCTACTACACGGTCATCAATCATCTTTAGGGGACCAGTTAGTAGGGTTTTAGGACAACTGATCACTACAGGAATATTAAAATGGACCGGATACATTAATAATTGTATGACCTTAAAAAGCACATTGATTTAAATGAAAGAGAACAGGAAATTTCACAAAACTCGCACGTATTATGGAGTTTTACATACAGAGTGTTTTTAGTATAATTGGGACAGCACGTGAATTGGACACCGTAAATAACCATTTGCCCTTCAGAATACAATCCTGGCTAGAATTAAGGGTAAAAATGTAAATTGGATATTTTTTAAAACAAAAGCTTACAAAGTTACATTTAAAAAAAAAAGTAAAAATTTGTTTTTCCTTATGTAGGATTTTTTTTATAAGTAAAATTTTGTTATAAATATGACTTCTTACGACCCTGTTATGACAAAACACTATATCCAAGGTTACATCGCTTAGGGCATAAAATAATCTACGTGATGTCAGGTTGGTATGGGTTCAATAGATTTTTTTTAGAATTTATCGATTTTTCATAAATAGTTTCCGTTCCCAAAAAATCAACATTACGACTTACCTACTGTAACGTTTTCTTTTAAGTTTTAAAAGAAATATTTTTTGTTAAACGCTGTAATCTAGATTAAATGGAATAACAATGTTTCCAGCCTTAAAATTACAGAATTCCGTAGAGGTTTATAAACCAACAATAGTACCTATTCTTAAAACCACATTACCAAGTTAGTGATTTTAAGGAACTTGACATTTTAACCAACAATATTTAAGAAATAAATTTAAAATCCCGTAGGAAAAGAAGTGGATATGTTTATAAACGTAAAATTCAAAAAGTTTTATTCATCTTAGGAATTTCACAAAAAACAGTTGATGATGTCAACATATACTTCGGCTTTATCTAGTTGTTGATAGTTGATGAGTAAGATATTACAGTAGACCAAGAGACAAAAAAAGCCGGCGGAAAAAAACTCTTGGCACTCTTTTTCAGTCAGAATTATCAAATTAATACAAATAAGTACAGTACACATTGACCGTGACATAAAAGAAACAAACACAAGACAGCTAATTGTGATAACAAATGTCATGCCACAACCAAATAATTGCTTACATAGTACCTAGGTGCAATGAGCTATGGATATACAATACGAACATGACAAATTGGGACCAGAGTATTTAAACAAGAATGGAATAAAATAGTCATGGCATCATCAGTAAAACGACCTGGCACCGCTAGCAGCACCCGTTCACAAGTATGACGCAAGCACCTGTCATCACCCTCCTCAACCATGTAATAGGGAAGAAGGTGACCCGACATAGGCTGCCTATTACTTGGTTTATTAAAGAAAGGAATTTTAAAAGGCGGAGAGTATGACAGATAGTACAATAGGCAATTTTTTTTTTCTGTTTAAAAATAATAATAAAAAAGTAATTACTAGTAATTATTAAAAAGTAATTATAGTAAGTTTCAACTAAAAAGTGCAAATCAAGCACATGAGACTATAAGAGCTTAAGTAATATATATATTTTTAATACAAAATATGCTTATTGCTTTTTACGATAAGTACTCTCCTGTACTTTTTAAACATTTGTTTCATGCGATCGAACCTGCTGCGG
Source organism: Stenoptilia bipunctidactyla (assembly GCA_944452665.1). NCBI lineage: Eukaryota > Metazoa > Arthropoda > Insecta > Lepidoptera > Pterophoridae > Stenoptilia > Stenoptilia bipunctidactyla. The sequence goes on along the minus strand of OX101728.1, from coordinate 6,468,941 downwards.
CTATTAGGACTATGTGAGGGGAAATGGTCTTGTGTACTGGACCATTTCCTACGCTCGGGCAGGCTGAGCGCAGTGGCAAGTTAGGTATACCTGGAGGTTTTTAGTGGGTAGGTCCGGCCATATGCCGGATCATCCCCACATACCCCGCCTTCCCCCCTTGGTCGTTCGGGTAGGTGATTGCACGTTTTCCTTCAGTAAAAAAAGGTCGGGGCTAAAAATGACTTTGTTTTGTTGGCCGTGTGAACGAGCACACGGCTTTTTGGTCGTCTTTGGTGAACTTTTCCAAACACCTTGGGTAGACAAATTGTAGAATACCATTCGGCATTAACACTTTTGCTCTTCAAGTAGGATTGTGCAGATGGGACCAGAAGTTGAGAATAAAACGCCATAATTTATTTTTGTATTCATCGGAAACAGTGCTGTTTTGGAATAAAAGGGCCTTATGCCCAAAGAAAAGGGCTTACGAATGCTATTGACAAAAATATATGCGTAAGTTGTATGCTAATAGGTATATGTATATCAGCCGTTGTGGTCCAAAATAGAGATTTTTATAAAAGCTTGGAACTGGGATCAAACATAGGTTGGTGTAAATTTTGTGGATATGCCAAATTTAGCCTCTTAATACTTACTGTAAACTTTGACTTGACCACATTGAAATATCTTTGTATAATAATGGAATAGATAAAAATAGGAGTGCCGACCTTACCAGTCTAGTGTATTGAGCAAGCTGTTAGTCCATTACGTTGTGGTTGCGTATTCGATCCCCGTATGTGTAATACTCACACGTGTTGCCATATTAAAATAACATCATATGAAGTACTAGGAAATAACTTATAGTTAGTGGAGAAAGCGCAAAGAGAAGGAAAGAAAGGTGTTTATGATTCAAAATTCCTATTTCGAACATAAGTAGGGCAATGACTGGAATAACATCTATACTAATACTATAAAGCGGAAGGATTTTGCTACTTTAAGATACTATCGGTCACATTCGAATATTTTTTTGCATTGGAATTTCTGCTCTTGATGATGGTAGTAAGCTATATTAGGTACCTATATCGCACTAACAGTTTAATAGGAATGATTGCTAATAAACTGGAGCTTTCAATATGGAAGCACTTTATGTCTGTTTTAGTTAATGTATAATTTTCAAAACTACTTTTTATTCCCTTTTTTGTATTACTAACAAGTGGGCCAAGATGCCACAACAAATGAAAATTTATTATATTTTGGATATCAAAACTTACGGTATCAATTAATTTTATGCCACGCATTGGTAAAGAAGATCTGATAGAATTTTGTTAAAAAAAATTTAGGAAATATGTTAGGTGGCTCCTTGAAGACATGGCTCTTTCATGCGCACCTACAACTACCTAATGCCTATCGAATATTTAGATAGATGCAGCAAAATAGCTTTTATTGTAACGTTAATATTAGTGAGGATGTCTCTTGCTTTACCGCTAAAATAAAGGGGCGAATCAATAATAGTTTTGAGTTTAAATAGAGGAAACGTTTTCTCTCGATGTTCTCACGGCGCGGTGGCGGCGTAGGGTTAAGCCTGAGAACAGCTAGTACGAAATAAAGATATTTTTACCGGTTTTAATAGCCTTTAATTACTTATTTCGTTTTTAACTCGATGATTATTTTACGTTGTTTTGGAAGTTTCACTTGCGGAAGGCATGTATTTAAAAGTTTTTTTTTGGCATTTTATAATGCCTAAATTTCATTTTATGGATAAAAATACCAAATAAAAATTGATCCCGGTCAGGATTTTGAATTTTGTATCTCTCACATTCCGGAAGGCTTGGAGCACTAGCGCGCAGCACGACATTCCTTGCATTCAGTTCCCAACTGGACAATTACCTTTATGAAACTGACTTCTTCCCGACTACTATTGTCTTGGTACTTTTAAGTGTCAAGTTTTATATGTTTTATATGCGAAAATGTTTAAATGGTGTGTAGTTTTTATTTTTATATTTTTTTTTAGATTTAATTCACTGTATGTTTTCCAAATAAAATAAAATAAGTGTCCTATCCTTAATATAAAAAAAAACTAGAAAGGATTCGCTAGGTTACTTTTCGGATTTTTGGTCACTATAACAAACTTTCTGCTGCATTTTCAACCGACGACTTCTAAAAAAGGACGAGGTTCTCAATTCATCTGTATGTTTTTTTTTGTGTCTTTGTTACACGATATTTCAGACAATTATGAATGGATTTTGAAAATTGTTGTTTCACATGATAGAGGATACTTCATAGTTGGTCCCATTTAAATTTCATCGAAGTCAGTTGAGTACTTCATTGAAAATTTCAAACTTTTTAAAACTATGTATGATTTCGGAGAATGTTTACGTTGATAACATTCTCAACTCAGCCAAAGTTTTGACGTGAAGTCGGTTTTTAATGCTCTGCATTCGTTGATTATTAGTGCGTAAGTTTAGGATACTTACAGAGAAAAACAAATGAAAAATAATTATTTACACTACTGGTATAATTTTAGATACAATTAGTAGAATTTTTAAACGATGTAAATATTTTATTGCATATATTAAGTAGATAACTACCTAGTTGTTTACTAATATCGATTCTTTCAAAGCTCATAAGTTGGTTAATTTATGATTGATTTGTTTAAGAAAAACGTTAATGCTTCTGAGTCATGTCGTGAAGGTGGTTAATCCGAGTGGATTCTAGAGGTTGAACCCTTTAAACAGTGACCAACAATTACATCAAGTATGCCCACAAATATAATACCAACTGTAAGTATTTAGAACAGGTCCGTTCCTAGCTAAGACCGTATTTCAAATTTAGCTCAGAACACACTAAACCGATGGATTTTAAAAATGTATAGGTATGTCTAATTTTGGAACTTCTGGACGAAACTTAGGCTAAGCCTTGAAACAGAGTTTTGAGGTAGACTCGAGTTCGTGTCTGATTTCGATGTGGGTCAACCTCCATGTTGCAATATCTGTCGCTGGGGACTATGCAGTCCAGTTTTAGAGCTGGTAGAATTTTTACGAAAGTTCCGATTCATGTTTAATGAACCGAAGACAAAATGGACTTATTTTGCAGAATTCTGAAGGACGAGGTGTTCGACTCTGTAGTTCCTTTTTTGAATAGTTAAACTTAAGTGTTGAACATGGCGCAGTGCTTAAGTAAATATTTCAATATGAAGTATGACCGTTATTATAATGGATATGGTATAGAATGGATGATACAAATATACTAAATAAATTGTAAGAGGGACCCTGAGTCACAGAAGACTTTGAATCTCGATCTAATCTAAAAGTTTCTAGGCGGGAAAGGTTTACCTACTTTAAGGATTTTGATCAAAGATGTCTTTATTGGCGAAGCGCCTTCTGTGTATGTTAATAAAATAGCAAACATACAACTGTCCGGTCAGCATATAAGGATAGGTAGCTCCACTCCGACGCCTATTCATTTATTAAGACGACTTCCATGTTTGATGCTTTATTCCTATAAGTATGCAATGTAATTGAGGATCGTATGTAGCCATTGTAGCATTACAACTAGGTGGTTTTTTGTTGAAAATTTTTGATACAGTGGATACTATTACTTATGGTCTTGCAGTGGTTTATTTACTAGAAACATAATAAAGATTCAATTGAAAATAGCTTTAATATGGTTAAAACTTATTCTTATTAGTATCAATGACTGTTTATACCCCTTTCGACAGATACAATCATAACTTAATTACAATCACCACAGAACACATAAACCACAATTAACGAATATTGTTAAATGATCTCCTAAAGGTCAATTTACGCCCGGTTACAATAATTTAGTAAAAAGTAAAAGTAAGGATAGAACTTCCTATACTATCTTGTGTCAAATCAATCACTTGAGCTTCTATTGACAGATAATTTAACAGTCAGTCAGAGATAGGTTATTGAGACCGGTCGTTACTAATTTCGTTCTTCGATATCCTAAAAATATTAACATTCAATTTAAACTGTTTTAATTTATAAATATAATAATTTAAATATAGATGTTAAAATCATATCGGGTAATTGGAATTAGTTCTTATATTATAAATAATGAACTAGGAAGTTTCATATATAATTACAGCAAGCTAGACTGCAGGGCAAGGTGATACAAACCTGCTGGCAGTGGCAACGACTCTAGTAACTAATACAAACAGATATTTGCGTGATTATGAAATAACTTGACCTTATTTGTATTATTTGTTCGTCGATAATTCTCAGTTTTTTTGTTAAAATATTTGTTACAGCATTTAATGTTTGTGGTGTGTTATTATTATCATCAATGTATATAAAACTGTTTCGCTATTGACAGACAACGTACAGCCGTAACTATTGGGCGTAGAAAGCTGAAATTTGCAACACATTGCTTAGGGAGTGTAGGGGTGAACTAAGGAAGGAATTTCCGTAATTCTCACGGGAACGGGAAATATAGAACTTTTTAGTTTGTATGAAAAATCTTACACATTAAATGCACCTGTAGCGACATCTAGTATAGCTTCATAGTAACTACGACGATTACGACACAACGGATCCTGCAACGCGCTATCAACAAATTTAATAGCAGCGAGAATATATACGACATCCCGACATCAACCGTCAGGCCGTGGGCGGCCTGCCATCCCTTTGCTGGGAGCGGGAACAAACAACCGTTCCTAAACACCAATGTGACACTTGGTGTCAAAGTTTCTTCAAATTTCAATGGATGTCTGGCTTTATCGTGGAAGGAATTTTTAAAATTCTTGCAGGAGTAGTAGTTTAGCAGTTTTTATTTACTATACGTATGCGTATGGGCAGGAAGTCGCGGGTAAAAGTTTGTTGCAAAAAAATTCACATACTTATTGCTTTTGCTAAGTCACGTTTTAATGTATCAGTAGATTCAATATGAAGGCGCTTCCTAAAAGGGCGCATCACGGGTTAAGCTCTAACCTTTCCTTAAGATTTTTGGCGCTAGTAATATCCGCGTGGCGTTCATGCGTTTTGGTACAGTTTTTTTGTCGACTCATTCAACAGCGCGGCCTCACGAGAGGGTTAGATAGAACCCAATGAATGAAAAAGTTTTGCAGTTAGTAAGTAAAAGAAACAGTTTGCTTTGACCCGATTTGTATAGTTGTACTTCAATCAGATAGGTACAGTAACTTTATGCTCACCAATAATTTTAATACAGACATACATACATAACTTCACGCCTGTATCCCTTATGGGGTAGGCAGAACACCAGAGGTTCTAAAACCATGTGATGTCACATTTAACAAATTTGGAGGTATTATAATGATGGTGAGAGACTATTGCAGTGACAGGGAGTCAGCCTATCGCCCGCAAAAAGGCCAATAAATAGTATGCCCGGGAAGAGAAGCAGCTGGCACATTCTATGTTTTTCTTTCGCTCCCAGTCCAGCATAGTTTATCGGATAATTTGTACAACAGTAACATGGCCGAATATAGAGCAAATATTTGATTAGTGTAGTATAGTGGAGGTAATGGATTAATATAAAAAAATGTTGTAATGCATTTGACAACATTGCATCAAGTCAAATTAATTACCTTTTACACTTTTTTTTAACCCTTTATTCTTTATGGAGATCGAAGAGAATCTATCAATTATTGACTATGATAGGTACTCTCTTATTGTCAACTAATTCCACTTTCAAAATAATAATAATAATAATAAAATAATACACAAGCAAAATATTTACCACAGATACTTTCTTTACGTTTCATATCCGAAACAACCTGTTAAAGATTGCGGGATATTTATAGTGTTACGCAATCCAAAATCCTCAATTAATAGTTTTTTTGTATTAAATCGAAGCGTCTGGACATAAGTATTCCATGGTGATATGGGTAATCCAGGGGGTTTACTATAAATCTTATCTAACACAGGCAGATGTAATTAATATACCCCAATACTTAACACGATTACTTTAGTTTCTTTTCCTTGAGATTGGTGTCGCAAATTGACGTCAATTCATAAAAGTCGACAAGTTTTATTTATATAATATTTCCGCAAATGTAATTATTGTTTTGATGGACAGAAAACTAAAAATAACTTATTTAATTATATATTTTATGATAAAAACCATTAATGTTTATTTAAAACAAAGAACAATTAAACAGACAATCCGCCAAATCAAAATGAATTTAACGATTTGAATGACCGTCCAAAATATTACACCTCCGCATTTAAGAATAACAAGTTAATAACCGGTATCTTGAGTTAAACATAAAAAAGATCCTGAATGATGTAACATCCCTATCCATGAAGCGCGATCATACCTTTGAAAGAATGTCGAACATTTTTTCAAAAAGAAACCGTAAAAATGAATATTTATGTCATTTATTTGTTCATGTTTATTTGACAAATAATTTTACACGTGTAAATACCACGAGGCAAACAAATGAAAAGCAACGCTTTACAATACCTCTCTGTATAATTAACATGTAACTCGATTTATTTGTCACACAAGATTTAGTTACCCACTTAATAAAACGCCTTGATTTGCAACTTCGGTATTAAAAATATTATGGAAGACCGAAAGAAAATAGGAGGCAGAAAGAACTTTTACTTTCTATATACCATAAATTGTTGTATTCGAAGCGTAAATAAAAATTTTAATATTGCATATAATTCTAGTACCGACCTATTTGTAATTTGCCAGTTTGGGTGATCAATTAATTCATGAGGTAAAAAACATTAAATATGAGTTGATGACATTCTAAATATGTGAATGATTTAAATTTCAGATCTACACCATCATCACAACTCTTTGTGATGAGCCCACTGCATGGCATGAGTCTCTACCCTGGGTAACGAGGCGGTATAGGCCATAATCCACCAAGCTGGCCCAGTGCTGGGTGGTGGATGCCAGAATTTTAAGACCCTAATGAATACTGTATACAAGTATACAGCACCCGGGACCGACTGCTTAGCATACCCTCCGAAGCACGGAAGTCGTCATGAGAAATTAATGGTCGGCGGTCACCCATCCAAGAACCGACCGCGCCGAACGTTGCTTAACCTGTGATATCGTATGATACACACAGTAACCACGACGCCACGACGACTTCTACACTCGAAATCTACACTTGTCCGCAATAATAAAGGGTCACCACGAAAACAGCTGGTATCTTTAAGAAACCATGAAGTTAACTTCACTTGCCTATGAAATTAAACCAAGAGTAGATATGCGGACTACATGCAAGTTTTGATTTCACATTTTATCCTGAAATGGCAGAATAGATTATTTTAGTGATGATACAGTAAGAAGACGCCTGGTAGAATCTAACCTAACACCATACAGACCAGCCCAGGGTCCGGTCAACGGAACAGGCTACTGAGAGCGAAGAAGATTGGGCACGTGTATTGTTTACGGACGAATCGATATTCGCGTTATACGTCAACGATGGAAGGGACAGTATGTATCAACGTCCTGGAGAACGTTTTGTTTAAGCATGTTTTAAGAAAACGGTCTCCTATAGCGGCACGTATGGGCCAGCATTTGTTCAGAAGGACGAACAGACCTTATTTTCATTGAAAATGGCACCCTAACTGCGGTTAGGTACATAATGGAAATCCAGAATGAACATGCTCGTCCTTTTCTTACAAATATGGGCGATAATTTACTTCAAATGCACGATAATACTTGCCCTCATACAGCATTATCTATGAGACGATACATTCAAGAAGTTGGTATCTTATAGCTTGGCAAGCGAAGTGACATGAATCCCATAGAGTATGTATGGGACGAGCTGGGAAGGCTAGTCAGGAAGCGAAAAACAGGCCCTTATTGAAGAGTGGGAGAATATACCTTGAGGAACTTGGTTTTTAGTATGCCTGATCGCAAACAAACCTTGACAAGAGTCTGTGGAGGAAACACAAAGTCTTAAAATAATGAGGTGGCCATGTATTAAAAAACACCTATGTAAAAAAATTACAAACAATGAATTATTTTATTTGAAACAAGTTCCTTAATTTTAGTTATTTTTCATTTTCGAATAAATAAAAGGTTATTTTAATTTTTTATTTATTTATTTTACAAATATGAGTCTAAAACGAGTAAAAACGAGTCTATTTTCTGATTAAGTTCTCTTTTAGTTTAAGCTAAATCAGAATGTTCACGTTATTTTAAGAAATTTTGTAAATGTTAGTAGGTATGGGGATGCCAGAGGGAATTTAATTAACTAGGTATTTCTGAAAGGAAAGGATTGGGTACTCAGGAATTGATGAAATTTTCCGAACTTTGTTAGATAACATTTTACGCTAAAACTAATGTGTACGGACATAGAGTTTTAAGTAAATAGTAAATTTTAAGTTGTTAGCTTATCAAAACAATCCTTTTTAGTTACTTCTGCAAAGTCAATTCCCTGGGCAACGACGAGAGCGTTTCATCCAGAAACCACCTGGTGGTGCCGGAGGACGGAATTTTTAAAATTTGCTGCAGCAAACTTGTATTAGCCCTGTATGGCAGAAAAAAATGGCCTTTTGCGACAAATATTCACACACATTAAGTGATTGAATTTCAGTTGGACGACATTTTTGACACCAATACGGTTGACTATGCTGTAAACTATTTAAATATAGATAGATAACAAATTTCAATAATTTAAATTAGAATTAAAGATAAAAAATGAATCGTCGGACAGCCATTATTACATAACTAAAAATGTAAATAAAACACGCAATAACGGGGCAAAAGTTTTAAAATTAAGTGACTATAAAAGATATGATCTGTATTTTTTAAATTTTAAATTTGTTGATAAGTCAGAAAGAATTAGTTTAATTTTAATTATAAGTAGGCACTAATGCTGTGTATGTTACTTGCCAATAAATAGCCAATCCTTTTAAACGAAATGCCAAACATTTACCCAGAAACACAGTTAAAGTTATTTATGAACACGACACTAAGACACGTGTGAATCCAATATAGTTAGCATTCAGTTCTCCGTGAATAACTCTGTATTGTACCTGTTCTGGTCTATAACGGCCTAGCTTGAATATCAAGGCTAAACATTCAACCACAGATATTTTGCTCTTTTTATAGAAACTTTAATAAGAGAACTGAACAAAACACATAACTCATGTTGACAGTTACATATAGCCTCTTGAATTGAGCTCAAACACCATCGTGCTTCTCAATTTATTCAGAAAATAAAATTGGAAAGAGGCTGTTCATGCTATTGCACGATACGCCCTTTTTTTATAAAGATACGTTCTGACTGTTTTTTTATGTTTATCTCAAAAAATAAAATTGCTATTGTTGTAAGATTAGGTAAATAGGTCAAACTATTATTCAATAGAATATATATGTCCTACATAGATAACTAGATAATTAAGTGTTGAAAATCGGCAAACGCGAATTTCATCCACCCAATGATAAGTAATATCCGGGTCATTTATTTATTTATACTTTGTTTTACACAATAACAATAGAAAAAATCTATTAGAATAGAAAACTATTTAGAAATGCAAACAGTCTGACTTGTAAAGTGATTCCTTCTAGCTAGACAATCATTCAATTGTATGTATTTGTATACAGGGTTAATTTTAATTAACTCATCACTTCTTGCAGCAGCCTCTCCACATCAATCCCAACAACATTTGTTCTACACCTTGTACCACCCTTCATATAAAATCTGCCGCCAAATATTACCTCTCCGGCGGTGATGTGTTCCGGCAACATTTTAAGAAGAGCTAGTTCTTTCCTAGGCCTGTGTGCTTTCATCTTCGACCTAATCTTCACTTACTATCAGGTGAGATTGAGGTCAAGTGCGGTTTTATTTTTATACAGGATTATTAGTAATTAGACCGGAATATCTTTAGGTGACGTAGGAGAGGTCTTTTCTTTCTTTTCTTTTCTTTGAGCCCAAATTATGTGATCTCAAAGTGTACCGTTTTTTAAATATTTGGGGTTAATGCTTTTTTATCTGAAAATCCAGATTTACTCCTTCAAACATCGATTATAATAAAACTAATTGTCCGGTTTCAATTTTCTTTTCAGTTCTAGTATTTTTTACGTAGTGTTGTCATCGTTTTATGGAGCGTCGTTAGATGTCGCTACATCATTCCCCTCCGAGACCGGAGGTCTATAAGGTCTTGGTCCGTCAACGGTCTTGCGTCTTGAGATGCTTGCCAGCGTTCCAGTGGGGTTCCATTAGGTCGGAATTGGTTTATTAATGATTTATTGCTACTGCCTTTGTTTCCGGTGGACAAAAAAGGGGTGAGCTAGCAGCATTGCTGCTGAAATCACACAACTAGACGATTATTTTTTTTCGCAGCTGCAACGGTTCAACATTTGAGGAATTGAAATAAATATGTTTGGAATAATAGTATTTCTCTAGAACGTTACTACTCATTGGGCTTTATCCGGATTTTTCTTCATCCGGTAATTAATTACTGATACATCCTTTAAACGGAATACAACTACGATTACACGTGATTACGATCATAATTAAAAAGGAAGGACAATAGTTATCACCAACGCATGTATGAACAGAAAGAAAGGACTAGCGTATGTAATTTTTCATTATTATCAACCTAGTATCCAGTAAGTTCGATTACTCAAAATAAACCACGAATATTCAACGTGTCCTTTTCAAACAGACCAAATGTTAACAAATCTTAACTGCGTATCTAGTACAAATATACACACAGTGATCCTTATTGCTCAAGTGTTAAAGTGCAAAGTATCTTGAAAGGGTGTGTTGCAAGCAACTGGTCTGGAAGCATCTACGTATGCAACCAAGTAGCGGTACAGTTGCGAAAATTTACTTGCAACCATATAACCTGTTCTTAACCGGAAGGTGGAAAGACCTTGATACCATTTCCACTGTTTTAACTATTTTTGGCCAGTATTTTTTCAGAGTTTTTAAGTTACTTACAAATTATTTCGTAATTGGGTATTAGACTTCATACATACATCCATAACTTCACGTCTGTATCCCTTATGGGGTGTGCAAAACTTGGAGGTATTATAATGATGGAGAGAGACTATTGCAGTGACAGGGGGTCAGCCTATCGCCCACAAAAACGTCAATAAATCCTCTGTCCGTTAACTGACTTTTACAGTATGCCAGGGAAGAGAAGTAGCTGGCACATTCTATGTTTTTCTTTCGCTCCCAGTCCAGCATAGAAGACTTTATACAAATTATAACCTACATTGCAATGACAATATCCTCCTTTGCTGCAGTCGGATAAAACGTAAACAACACGAACTGCATTGTTGTTGGGATTATCGAAAACTCGTATTTAGTAAAGTTCAGGGCCAGTCAAGCGAAAATAAATGCCTCGATTATAACATAAATCTTGAATAACATTATGATTCAAATTGCAAAAAAACTTCCGTATTATCTAAATGTTATGTCGCTATTTTTATTTGGTGTATTTATTCCGTTCGTTGTTGTTGACTTCCGATTTTTTTAACTACTATTGCGAAATGTAAAAAATACATAAAAGTTGTCGCGTCGTGTATATCGTACGATACAGCAAGTTAAGCAATGTCGCGTCGGTCGGTTCAAGGATGGGTGACCGCCACAGACATACATCTACATAGATGACGCAAGTGTCACGATTTGTATTGAAACCAAGCGTGCCGACTTTTTAACACTTAATGTGACGTCACAGCTGATAGTTTGTGATGTAAAAGACACCGATGTCGCTGATGAAATCGATTATTAAGAACGATATCTATATTGCTTCCATGCTGGACTGGGAGCGAAAGAAAAACGTAGAATGTGCCAGCTGCTTCTCTTCCCGGGCATACTGTAAAAGTCAGTTAAGGGACAGAGGTTTTAAAGGCATTTTTGTGTAGGCTGACCCCCGTCAATACAATAGTCTCTTTCCATTTTTATAATATCTCCAAATTTGTCAAACGTGACATCAGATGGTCTTGTAACCTCTGGTGTTCTGCCTACCCCATAAGGGATACAGGCGTGACGTTATGTATGTATGTATCTATATTATGTTATCGATTTTCTAACAGACATACATACGCGCGACTGAATCTGGCGGCGACCAACCTTGACGCTTGGTCGAGGTTTGAACACGCGAAGTACATGCATTTGCGTTGTCTATGTAGATGTATATCTGTAGTGACCGCCAATCATGAATTTATTGCGAGGCTACCCTTGCTTTGTCCCGAGTGTTAAAAGAATTTATGGAGCCCTGAACAATCGGTCAACTTCGAGTACACTCAGAGTAGAGGTGTATTGCCCTGCGGTGGGTTACCTACTTAGAAAAGGGTTTTGATTATAATTATAGGACTGATATAAAATTTTGAAACCGGTATCGGCTGATCATTCGCTAGAGATGCAACCAGGATTCTGACTAACATCCTCAGAAATGTGGGACCGACCCCGAGAGAGAGACAAAAATTAAAAATAAGATATCTATCATCATCATCATCACAACTCTTTGTAATGAGCCCACTGTAGGGAATGAGTCTCTCCCCTGGGTGACGAAGAGGTTTAGGCCATAATCCACCAAGCTGGCCCAGTGCTGGTTTCAAAATTCAAAATTCCTTTATTGCATAAAATATGGTACATTTAGGTTGTTGGGTTTTTGCTTTTGATCGCATATTTAACTGTCAGACAGCATGCATATAGTATTAGGGGTTGATGGATGTCAGAATTTTCAGGGCGCCGAAATGGCTTCTAACAAACCCTAACTACTACTGTATACAAGTATACAGCACCCGGGACCGACTGCTAACGTGCCCTCCGAAGCACGGAAGTCGCCGTGAGAAATTAATGGTCGGCGGTCACCCATCCAAGTACCGACCGCGCCGAAAATTGCTTAACCTGCGATATCGTAAGGTACACACAGTACCTAAACACGGCGCCACGACGACTTCCTATATGATATCTATATTAATATTATAAAGCAAAAGAGCTAGTTTGTTTGGTTGAACGCGAATCTCAGGAACTACTGGTGCGAATTAGAAAATTCTTTTAGCGTTCGATAGTCCATTTATCGAGGAAGGCTTTAGGTTATATTTTATCCTGGAGTTCCCATGGGAAAGGGAGTAATGCTGTTGAAACTGCGGGGACCGGCTAGTACTAGATACAGTGTTTTATGGCTTAAAGTTTGTTAGATTTCATACCTATGTTTATATTTTTCTTAAGTTAATTTATCGACCATCAAGTTTTTATAACCCAGAATCTGAACTAGATAATGTGTATTGATTGATGAGGCTATGAATATGTATTATTCTAATCAATATTTAATTCGCAGAATGTGTCTGCGAATAAAACCTTATTTTGCCAATTCAGGACGGGTTTAGCTGTTTACCAGATTTAACATTAGATATGATTCATATTGAAAAAAAAACTTCCGTAATATCTAAATGTTTGATCGCTATTTATTTTGCAAACTACTTCCGATCGCTGTGTTTTTTTTGCGATTTTTTATATGGCTAACGATATTGCTTTCAAGTTTAATTCTCCGGAAACTGAACTTGTCTACAATTTAATAACGTTAGTCTTTGATGCCTACTTAAAGTTACATTTTAACTTTAACTTAGTGTTGTTTTATTTTATAGGTTATTGTATAATTGTATTATTACAATGAGGATAGTTATTAATTTACGACAAAATGGTTTATAAGGAAAATAAAGCCTAGATTTTATTGTCATGGCAACGTACAGAGAGCTGTGGTGAGTTGAGTATTCCTTTGAAAAGGGCGACCCCACTATTATACGAGTCGGCAAAGGGATGAACAGACCACAAAATCGGTACCTTCAAAACTGAGCCTTAGGTAACAAGCTAAAGTTATTTCAAGAGCCCAGACTGTTCTATTGACTTTTGCTCTGGAAATATTTGTACAACCTAATTAAGTTAATATTGCTTTACTTACTTTAGACTTAAAAACTAGGGTTCCTAGATTAGAGCTCCGGTATTCCGGAAATATTTTATAAAGAGCTAGTTTCTACTAAACTAAAATAACTGAAAAAATGTGCTACCTAAAAAAAATCACCCGACCAGAACTTGAACTTGGACGAGTGCTCTTTCACTGGGCCTGAGAGTAGGTACGCCTCGAGATTACTTAGCACATTTTTGTTTCTACGTTATATTGCTAACGTAGCTCCATCTAATGCTTTGCAGCTAAGACCATCCGAGATTTAAATTTAGTACTTACATTTTTCAGTTATTTTAGAATAATTGAGCATTTTAAGATAGATAGATAGATTCGTTTATTAATTACCACAAATACACACATATTACAAAAGATAATTTAGACAAAATAATTATAAAAAATAATAATAATAATGAGGTGTGGGTTGTAGCAGTGCAAAAAGCCGCAGCTCAGCGTCATTTTTGCTCAGAGAGCAAAGCGCTAATATTCTGCTACAGCTCAGGAGTAGGGGAGCGTTATTTAATGTCATATACAGATACCTATCCTTCTTATCAAAATCAATATTATGAAATAATTCTTAAAATAAATTCAAATTTCATTAAAAATATTAAAAGATATTGGAAAATAATGACAATAAAATTTAATTCTGATGTAATAATCAAAAACAAGAAAAAAAATGTTAGTAATGTCAAAAACAATAATGTCAAAGGTAATAATGTAAAATAATATGACATTGATATTGTATCAGCTACGTGCGGGTGCGGCAAAGTGGTGCGGGCTAAAGCAATGCCTTAAATTTGAAAAACCTTATAATATTAGGTATTAACCCTTGAGCTGTCTTTGTCGAAATCACCTTCACTTACTATAGATGAGGTCATGAGATTGAGGTAAAACGCGGGATAAAAGGTCATAAATTCCAACTTTGCTTAATCCCACAAATGTTTGCAAACTATATAATAAACAAACTTTATTTCCACCTCAATTCGAATACAAAGCCGTCTATGTCAAAGGGTTTTTAATTACTTTCCATACTTCAGCCCCACTAACTGTGTAACATCAAAAACATGCCTAACTGTACCTATCTCTGAGAGCCGACTATAAAAGTTCATAAATCCATATAAAATATTCGATACTACTGACATAAAAGCTCACTTTTCAACTCACCTACTAGGACCGAAAATAAATTTAAAAATCTTTTACGACTAGGCGCTTCTAGTTTTTGCAAATGACGTCGTACTTAAATCAAATTTGACATTTGTGATCTAGACATTTGCAGAATACAATTAGATAAGCAACGGAGTGCAATACTCTGCAAGAGCATGAAGTAATCGCGTCCGAAAATCTTGTTTGCTTGCCCGGCGTGAACTTCAATTCTTCCATTCTTAATTTCCTGATCGCATGGAGCCTACTGGACAAGTGTTTCGACATCTAGTAGGGCATGTCAGAAGTCATTTCGGCTCTCCATCCACCAATCAGCACTGGGCCAGCTTGGTGGCTTATTGTCTCATACCAGAAAAGATACTCATGGCCCTGCAGTGGACTCATCTTAAAGGATTGTAATAATGAACTTTTTCGTAAACAACTCTGGATGTATCGATATATTTAACGAAGAAACATTAACATACCTACACCTTGAACGATATATCAAAGTCACACATAAATAATGACCATTACGTTTGGCATTATTTATTCCCGTAGGACAAAATAAATGTCTTTCGACTCAAGCAACACGTAGGTATGGTTAGTATCTGTGAAAACTTTTAAACATTCTTAAGTCGTAGTAGTAAAACTTTAGGATATTGCTATGAAGGCCTAAAATTTACTAAAAGTTAAGTTAGATTCTTATTTCAAATAATACTTATTACACAAGAGGTTAGTTATTATTACATCATAGTCGGGTCTTGGTGGGTCTTGGTGGTGGTGGAAACCCCAAAGATTGAGACTCCAACCATAAATTCTCCAAAGAGGGCTGTCTATTTCTCCACATAAGTACAGTTCAAGTATGAGTAAGTTACTAAAATACAAGCCTTATTCTATTATACTGTTTAAGTTGCAGGCTTCAAATCTCGAGTTTAAAGTCCCTTAATAAGAGGATAAAGAGACATAACCGCAAAAAAAGCTATGACACATTAAGATTCCATTTAAGGGTTTAAATAATATGCATCCATTCAACATGTATTAATTTAGTGGTTGCGTGCGTGGACAAATAACAACACTTTGAATTATAATTCAGTTTCGGAATTATTCTCAGATAATATATAGGGTTCTTCTATAATAGTCAATTATGTTTTAATAGCAGATTAATGAGTGGGTCTTTTTTTTTAATTTTTGGTAATTATTTTACAATTATTTTTCTATAATTAAATTTTTTTTTTTGAAGTGATTAAATTTGAACTTTAATTTTTTGTTTATGACTACACAGCAAGTCATAGGTAAGAATATTTCCATCAAATTGTATGTAGTCATAAAATATAGATTAAACTTAAATTTTACTAAATAAAGATAATTTTGAAATTTTAATTTATGAAAAATATAAAAAAAAATTTTTTTTATTGAATTTCGTACCAACTCGTCACTCTTAATCTGCTATTAAAATAGAATTGACTATTATAATGGACCCTGTATACCTATATTATTGTTTAAACTTGAACTTGTGTAGGTTATTTGAAGAACAAACATCTGGGAAAGGTTACGATAGTTGAACCGGTGTTTTCACAAGCCCATTGTTATTTTAAATTTAATCGCAATTGTGGCGACAATTTTGGCTTTAGTGTTTGTTGCCTCTACGCAGAATCTCACACTCATGGAACCATTGTTCTATCCTAACAGCAAATAAAATAAATAATAAAATCCCCAGACAATCACTCCAACTACATGGCCCCAAAGTAAGCATAGCTTGTGTTATGGGATATCATGTAGCGAACTAGGAAAAGTATTTTTTTTTACAAGAAAATTACTTTATCCGCCAACATATTGACCAAGATATTAAAATAAAGATAACATGGTCATTCTAAATTACCATTAAAATAAGATACTACACACATTTTGTAGTACTACGTCGTAGTATTATCAAGGAAATGCCGTGTCGTAGTAGCTATGTTCATCAACAGCGACTATTTTTGAAAAAGTTTGTGGTTTCTTATTTCTACTTTTTTGTACCGAGTGACGCTAAAATAAATATGCAGCTACGTTCAAATCGTATCAAAGAAACTAACATTTAAAGAAGGTCATTACGGGTGGCCGATTTTGGTACCGGCGTACACACCGCGGTTTATAACACCATACTAACCACTGAGTACAACTGCATTTACAGTTTTGATCAAAGATGAAGTTTGAGCCAAGAAAAAAATATTTTTGTGGGCTTCAAAAAAAAAAAAAAAAGTATACATTAAAAAGATTATAGATTTAATCTTTTTAATAAATAAATCAGGAAAACACAGCACAGCAATCGAAAAGAGAGCACCCTGGAACGCAGAAACGAACGGAATAAACATTTCATTGAATAACAGATAGCCGCCATTTTGATATTTGCCAACAGAAGGACAAAACGTCAGTGTCAAAACCGTTTTTTCTAAGCTGTGTTCATATTCACCGTGATTGTTTCCTTAGTTTGTTACAACTTTCAATAATTTATTTCATAAAGTAATACTCTCTTTTGCAAATATTTGCATATTTTCGAGTTCCTTTAGTCTTCCCCTACAATTTGGTCCCCATGTACCTCACGGTACTAAAATGGGCCAGCTTGTATGACGGCAAATTGACCTACTTTGGCTGGTGACGAAAAATCTACCCTGTATATGTCGGAAAGTAAACAAAAGAAGGAAGCGTTATTCCTAAAAACACGATAGAATTAATCACTGGACAGTTATTTAGTACCGAGTCTGTGGGCTTTGGTATAACCCTTACTTAATCACAACAAAGAGTCCGTTTCGTCAGTTACTTTACAGTTCCAATAATAATAATGCTAAGTCAATTAATATCGAGCTACTACCGACGACTTTCAGTTTGAGATACATCAGCCTGCCTAGCCGTCCTAAACGTATCTATTTCTGTCAAATATCAAATAATCATCTATTGAGTTTAGCGCCCTTTATAACAAACTACCAACATACTTCCGTTACCATGAAGTCATACTAACATCTTAATATCGCCAACTTATCGTTAGCTCCGGTATTTATATTTTTATATGTCTTAATAATTAATTCATACGGTTTAAGATTAAATATATGACAATGATGATACATTCCACACATATTTGTCCTCCTCAGCTAAGTAAAACACTTACGCAGACACGTAAATATGAAATTTCCATCATACCATTCGATTTCAAACATCCATTGTCTTTTAGTTCATTAATTTTGTTTGTTGTTTGTCAGCATTTTTAATACGAACGAATTCTCCACATTCAAACATAAATGAATTCTTTTGATGTATTGTAATGCGTAATAAAGTTATGTTGCATTTACACTTGCCTACAACCACATACCTATACTCTGGCAAATAATGCAATTCAGTAAACTGACAGATCGAAATGTCAAATAGAAAAATAATGATACCAGTTAAAAACTTCGAAGTGTAAGTCATCATCATCATCATTACAACTCTTTGTAATGAGCCCACTGGAGGACATGAGTCTCTCCCCTGGGTGAGGAGGAGGTATAGGCCATAATCCACCAAGCTGGCCCAGTGCTGGGTGGTGGATGTCAGAATTTTCAGGGCGCCAAAATGGCTTCTGACAAACCCAACGCCTACGGTAGACAAGTATACCGCACCCGGGACCGACTGCTTAACGTGCCCTCCGAAGCACGGAAGTCCCCGTGAGAAATGAATGATCGGCGGTCACCCATCCAAGTACCGACCGCGCCGAACGTTGCTTAATTTGCGATACCGCATCTAACACACAGTGACCACGGCGCGACAATGTAGTGGAAGTACTGAATGAGAATGATTGAAAACGAACGAGTATTTGTCATTCGTTTTGCATAAAATTTTAAAGAAAATAAATAATTGAATTTGAGGTGTGTACTATATCTTTAAAGTAACTTTAATGAAAATAATTAATTACCAAACATACTTTGTGCTTTAAAACGGTTATAGTAGAAGTAAAAAAAACTTTCTTACTTCTATTTCAAGGATAGTTGCCATTCGCTAACAGCACCATAAGAAAAGAAAAAATTGTGAGTCAAAATATTTTTTTCCATACATTACGATATTATTATTTAAAAAAAAATATTACATTTAATCATTTAAACCACATCACTATTTTTTTTCTTCCCTAAAGTGGGCACACTGGAACTGCCAATTTACTGCATTGAATTATTTGCCAGAGTATACGTTATTGAATTTTTAATAACATTAGCAGTAAATTTTCCGAAGCATTTATAAACTGCAATGAATAATTCTACGTTGGTACCCACACCAACGAGTCTGTTTTGAAACAAAAATTTAGTAATGCGAACGAGTTTCTCAGTAATCTCTCTTCGCAGTATACCTACACCGTTTATTGACTGAAGATTAAAGATTTGACGTTGTCAAATGGTGTAAAATGGCGCGATTGCGATTTATTGAATACCACCGGGTCTAATGGTCGTCCATGATGTAAGTTCGGATCACGTTTTGCACGTGAACTAACTCTTGCGCACAATTTTGTAATCAGTTTCTGATCGATACAAGCGCGTGTATTCGTGTATTATGGACGTGATTGTTGATTCGGAATTTAAACAATTTCTGTACTGTAAAGAGTATCGAGTTTTGTTTAAAAATGGATTCGTATAAACGATACGTTAGAATATGTGTATTATAACTTCAAATCGTTGCCATTGCTTGTTAATTTTATCTTGATACGCGAGACATTTTGTAAATCTCGTTTGTCATCACTAATGTAACCGTGTAATTGACGACCGGCTGGTCTAGCGGTAACATAAATTGCCTTCTATGCCAGAGGTCCTGGGTTCGAATCCCGGCGGCGACGGATATTTGTGTGATGAACACAGATATTAGTCGTCAAGTCATGGATGTTTATATATTATTTAAGTTTATTCTAATAAAAAATATGTATGTTTATATACTTCTTAAGTATATCAGTTATCTAGTATCCATAACACAAGTTCTTTAAGAAACTTAATTTGGGCTAGATAATGTCGTGTGAGTGTCAGAAATATTTATATTTATTTATTTATATTTATAATCCATTTAATAGTCCATTTATTTTGTGATGTCCTAATATAAATTAAATTTTATTTGAATAGAATGAATACTTGACTAACTCAAATTATTCGGCATTCTGATTCTAGTAAATAAGTAACTGCAAAAGAGTCATTGCTTTACAAAGTTTCTTCATTACAAATTTATTGGTATATTTGCCTGTCTTTCAGCACTGACTTTAAAAGTTTTAACGACTCTTGTCTGTCGGGCCGTCGTCGGGCGAATGAACCTTTGATTTCAGTTGAAAAGTATTTTATCGAATAGCAATTGTTTCGAACAATCATTCAATCGACATATTATAATAGAGATCTTACTGTCTGTTTGTATGTATGTAATTACTGGTGTTACTAATTACGTATGTAATTTACTAAACTACTCAAAAGATTTTGATCTTTATTTGCACCAGTTTAAGAGTGTTTTCTAGTGTAGTTATCGTGCCAACTGTGGGTTATTAAACAACTACGAGCCGAGTTATCATGTAAACTTAGGCGGTAAAAATATAAATTGCAAAGTCCCGAAAAAGAACATGAAACAGTAAAATACGAGAAAAAAATAAAATGGTTAAATCACTGTCTTCGACCACTCTCTACTATTGTTTCTCTACCATGTAATAGAAAATCGTTTTAAATGTTAATTTCAGACTGAGCTGAGACAATTTCGATGTCGTGTTTTATAATTCTCAGCTACAATATAAATTACAAGCATAAATATAACAATGATAGATAATAAACGAATGCAGAGCATTACAAAAACCGACTTCACCTCAAAACTTTGGCTGACTTGAGAATGTCATCGTGTCACGTAAACATTCTCCGAAATCATACATATTTTTTCAAAAGTTTGAAATTTTCAATGAAGTACTCAAACAATTTCGATTAAATTTAAATGGGACCAACTATGAAGTATCCTCTATCATATGAAACAATTTTCAAAATCAATTCATAACTGTCCGAAATATCGTGTAACAAAGACACAAAAAAAAACATACAGACGAATTGAGAACCTCCTCCTTTTTGGGAACTTAGATTAAAAGAACATATTAAAATCAAAGTCACAATAGTGACTTTGAAAATCGTTACAGACAAAATTGTCCATGAAGGGGGTTTTTCTGTGTTTTATAATTTTCATGTTTACATGATAACTTAATGATTTTAATCAAGCGAGATTTTATCAGTTAGTTAAATTGTAAACAAACAAACAAAACCCACGTAAAGAATGATCCAACCATGTAACTAACGGTTGACAATTTTCCGGTGACGTAAATTCACACTTCGAATACTATAAAAACGTACGTCACGGAAGCTCGCTGCGTCATCTGTACTAATATAATTAAAAAGAAGATGTTTGTTTGATATTGTATGTATAAAGTAATTCTTATGTGATCAAAAGTTATGCGGATTAAGGATGCTAGTTATTGATACATATGTATTTATATGTAGAAAAAAAAATATATATACATAAAAACCCTTTCCTAAGTTTTTTCTTTATTTTGACTTAAAACATAATAAGATTTTTGAATATTTTTGCAGCCATATTATAAAAGCGTAGAGTTTTTGAATTTATAAAATCTACTATTAAAGTCAGCTTGCTTGTACTTATGTCTTGTATTACTATCTTATTCGGTAACTATGTAGTAATGGATTGATTGCTAATAAACTAAACTTGACAGTTGGCGGTGGACTATCGGCTAAATGGTATTTTAGTATAGATGCAGACCCGAACCAGTTTAGAAATGTTCGTATCCAAAACTGGCCAGGCCGGGACTCAAACCAGGAACCACTGCAGGCAATAACTTCACTCGACCAATGCACCACGGAAACATAAAAGCACTTAAATTAACTTTTCTTTAAGACCAGAAGACTTCGGTTATACATATTGATAGGTTTGAGTAAGGATATAAAGTACGTAGGTGGATGTAAGGATGTAGGATGATTATAATGTTAATAAAATTATGTATAGTATTATCTGTGGTATTATAGTAGTATGTACAGTGTGTATCTTCTCGGAGGGCTTGTTTATAAACCGTAAACAATACTTATTACCGTATCATTTGAAGCAATCGATTATCCTGTTGATTTGTTTGTTTAAATTATATTTATATTTACGATTCGTTTCAGAAATAATACAATTCTTAACTTTAACGCTAAAACTTCAAATAATAAAATGTATTCTAATAGTAGGTTAATGTTTTCGTTTGTTTAAATTAAACTTAAATCAAAAAATTAGACCGATTTCATGAATTTATGTGCCATTAAATTCCTAGACAATGTAGCTTTACCTACATTGTCCAACATTGGCTATATTTATCCAGAAATTCCCGTCGGATCCATAGCTATGTGATTGGAACCGAGTGAGATAGACCGTCGCTATATAAACTTAGTTTAGATATTTCACTTCCTGTGGATTTAATATAAAGGTCATTTATGATTTAAATAGTATTATTGAATGACTATTTGCACATACAAATCCATTATGAGCACAAGTAATTCCTTGTAGCTAAGCATTTAGTATTTATAAGTGTAGCCGGTCTATTTATATTTACGAAGCTATTTAAAGTTCGCGTAGTTCCTGTGCTGATCAAACTTATTTATTGAAGAGTTGTGTCGTAACCAGACTGTCTACATCCGTTACCTGTTCTAGTGATAAGGTGTATTAGTATCAAATTACGTTGGTCATTGAACTATGTTTATGTAAGACAAGTGTTTCCTACATGCGTCGGTTCTAAGTACATTGTTATAGGTGTTGTTTTTGTTTGATTTAATCTTGTGTTTTCCCGACCTTGAGATGAGTAGTTACGATAGATATTTTATTGAAGAACTTGGTTGCAATATAAGTTATGATATGTCCTATATTTTTTTTAGTAAATTTTTGTGAATCAGTCAGGGTCTTATTCTTTTTAGTATAGATTTCTTTTTATGCCCTGTTTTTTCAAATAGAACCACTGTTTAGCATACAATCTTATATCGATTTCACATTTCTAAAAATTCGAAAGTTCTTCATGTTACCTTCTACTCAGTCACATTTTACATGGCAGCCACTCACAAACTCCAAGTTCATATCCAGGGCCGGATGTGGGAGTTATGACCTATATTGTCGACTTATGATGTAATTTTTTTATGTCCCATATTGGGTAAGTATCTAATTATATCTAAGTATACGTTTAGATGACCGCTAATGCAGTGGAATAACTCTATTTACCTCAGACGCCAATACTTGCGTGTTCCTACGCGCATTCCAATGCGTAGTAATTTTATTTGTATTGGTCTGGGTGTATCTTTTAATGTATTATTCTTAAAGTGCTTTAAATAAAGATTATTTTCCATTACATTTATATGCACTAACAATGCAACGATATTATTCTTATGACTTCAGGCTTTTCTTTTCTATTTACCTACATAGGTTTTGCCTTTGGCCAAACAAGAAGTTAATTAATTTGTAATTTGGTTGTGTGAATAGTTTTGCATATTTCAATATTTGCGCAGCAATTTGTTTCGAAATTGTTTTTGAAATTTTCCGATATTTCAGCTGAATGTTTAAACTTCCTTTAGCAACATTTGCTCATGGAATAAGTTTGCGAGAGATAAGTCACATAAATTTTTTTGGGCTTCACCTTAATAAAATGACTGCATTAGTTAGGAAGTTAGAGTACATCGTTGTGACACTCATGGTTGCTGACTAACCAGTCCCTAAGGAGGTTTTACAACTTAACTGAAGTTGCTCTCTAAAAACTTTTGCGATTCGAGCACGTTTTTGATAGCGTAAGTCACTTATCGCATTAAAACATTTATCTATTTACGTTGGACGACGTATCGACCAAGTTGCAATGGTCTTGGTCAGTCAGTATAATCTCTGTTTGTGTAGTTTCGGATGATTAGCGCACCCGCGCGGTAGCTAATCAGTGCTGGGTCGAGACCTTACTTATTGCGTTTTAATTCAACAATAGTTTATTTATTTACATTATGGCCCGGCTTATACTATCAATCAACTGAAGTCACGTGGAGTTTTCGGCTCGTGCGGTACATTAACATTGTTGTGGAAGGGAAAGTCGCTCCTTTTCGAATTTAAACTTATTTTATACTAAAAGCCGGTTTTACCCGAGTAACTTTTGAACTCGAAGGAATGAATTGATGCAATAGCCTTTAACCTGTCCTGTAAAACTGGGCTTAATGATTTTTAAGTAGTTAGAAATGGGTTTTCAAGAGCGACTGGTAGTTTTCGAGATTAGTACCTATGTTAAAGACAAACAAACAAACTTTTAACTTTATTATATTAGAATAGATAACTTTTTTTCTTTCTTAACTGTGATTTTGATAAACAGCCCTTTTGCGTATTGGTAAGTTTGTATAACTGTTATCTACATCATAAGTTATGGGTTAGGTAGTGGTAGAGGCGGATATTTGTGTGATGAGCACAAATATTTGCTACTAATTAATACATGTTTGAATACTTGTTTAAGATTACTTCTATTCATAACGCAATTGTGTATTTTTATATTTCTTTAGTTTATTCGTCTGTTATCCAGTTTGCGTGACACAAGATCTAATGAAAGTTAATGCGGGCTAGAATCTAGATAACAAGATCATTATAGATTCATTTTTTTTAACCACGTTTCGGAAGAGATTCCATTACGAAATAAAAGTTATTGAAATAAAAGTATATTTTTACATTATTCAAATAAAATACACATTAAAGTAAACAATGACCTTGCCCACAATTTAAACATATTGCACATGGAATATTAACCCGTTTAATCACTACTAAGATAGAAATAACTGGTTTTCAGAACGTTGGCTTACAAAATATGTATTGTGTGTGTATAGCCTTACGAAGTTAAATTTGAAAATTTGACAAGTTCTTGCCCAAGTGTTTATAACGAGCGAGCAGAGCTGTGGCGTAACTATGAGAAATACTTTGAAATACACTCTTTGCGCTTTAAGGGGATAATTATAAGCGATTAAGACATTAATTTAAATTAAAAATCAATCATATACTTAATAATTAATTAAATATTTCAAATCAACTTTAAGTAGGTACTAGTTTTTTAAGAAGTCATATAAAACTCACCAAAGTTTCAGTAGTGTAGAGCAAACATATGACTAGATCAGTACACACACAGTCAACACTATTTAACTTCGTAGACTAAAACTGAACAGTTTCCTCTCAGCTGATCCAGTCGAGGTATTCGAACAAGAAGAAGTATTACTACTCTTCCTCGAGAGCGCATTTTGCCGCGTATTTTTCATCGAGTCTTTGAACAAGCGGTCTACGATTTGACGTATTGTGGAATGTTTTCGATCGAACGGATTCGGATACATGGCGGGCGGTGCGCACGCGCTCGCGATCCTCGCGTGAATGTGCAGTCAGCGCTTGCAACGCTGCTTGCAAAACTTCGGGGTCAAGTTCAACTCTTTCTACATAATCCAATCATTTTAACACTCTTCTATGAACATACTCTGTCTCTCATAGGTGCTTCAGTTGCCAAACATGCGGCAGTAACTGTTGTTATCGATATTATTTCACCAGCAGCCTTGGGACTTAGAAATCTGATAGGTTACTTAACTGTATCGCGGAGTTAACACACATGGTGGTGGTTGGGACAACTTATTGAGGGCAGACTTGGAGGCGTGTGTTGACATTTTAATTAAAGACTGATTTTCTCTACAAATTTTATTTTGATTTACGAAGTTGACAAGTTCTCATTGGTCAGCAAGCTGAAATAAATTAGCTCTGTGGAAACATCGATGAATATTTTTTTTTCGTAAAAAATATGTAGGTATTATTTTTAAACTGATCTTTTACAGGATATTTCACATGTAGCTACTATTCCCGAAGTAATCAGAGCTTGAACAATAGTTACATTTAAGTAATTATCAATATATTTATAGGAAAACTTTGTACATAATCATTAATTTTGTAAAAAACTCACAGTATTTTCAATTTAAAAATGCCTACTTCTAAGAAAGATGTTTTGCAGATCTTGCAATAATTAATCATGGGACAAACGCGCATCTCTCACGCAATAATGTCACAGATACCTATTATAAAATATATATTATTTACATGCAGTACAGGCCATTTTTCCTATGTTTATAGTGTGTTTAAAAAAGTACTTAACGTTTATTGGGTTGATACAATCAAACTTGGACTCTGAAGAACACGGAAGGGTCAATGTTATGCTCATTATAAGGCATTATAAGGCAGTTTGCAAGAGGTCTTAAAATATGATGTGGTCATTAAAAAATTACCTGCTTAACATTTATTGTGGGTTGATATAATCAAACTCAGTCCATGAAGGATTATAAAGGACTAGAAAGGGTTTTAGTTATGTTCATTATAAGCTTTTTTTATAGCAACTGAGTGACGAGGAGATTTAAGCCGTAAATCACCAAGCTGGCTGGCTGAGTGGATTTACAATACTATATTTGTGCATATAAAAGTGCGCATAGCTTGCAAAACGAACCTTTGGAGCAGTACTGTACCGCTTACTGGGCGAAGCAGCGGGAGTGGCCCCCCGCAAGGTGGACAGACGATCTGGGCCCTATTTCATTAAGCTACAATTCGTGGTAAACTGACATTTGTTAGCGATTGTCACATGATTTTCGTTTCATAAAACTACGTAAAGTGTCAGTAAAAAGCGTTTCATAAAAATTGTCACGACAATTTTCAGGGTTTAAAGTGTTACTAGATGTAAAAAAAAATAATCCACTTATACCTCATTTCACTCACCTTAGTTGACAGGTCCTCGCTTGCCTGTCGGATTGTCAGGACAATTCTACAATTCTTGGTAATTTTACAGATGACAGGCGTTTCATAAACGGCAATTCATAGCGATTTGCATGTCATTTTTCAGTAGACCGCCTGTCGCTACAATTGTTTTATGAAACGCATTATGTGACAATTTTGGATGAATTGTCAGGGTTTTATGAAACGCATATTTGTAATTTTACAATGAATTGTCGACATACAATTATCAGTCGATTTGAGTTTTATGAAATAGGGCCCTGGTCAAAGTCGCCGGTAAACGCTGAATGAGGGCAGCGCGGGACCGATTTGTGTGGAGGACCTTGGGGGAGGCCTATGTTCAGCAGTGGGCGTCTGAATTATTTATGCATATAACTGAATCTTATCACCACAACGTTGAAATGTATAATTTTATATATTTTTAAATAAACATTCAATATTTAACTGGATTTTACCAAGTTGGCGTTTATACACTGTGGTCAGTATTTACCGAGATTACCTATAGGTTATTGTAAAATATAAACGAGATGAATGAAATCCGACAAAAACGTCTTTTATATATCTCATGTATCGTAACTTCAGAAAATCTAAAAAGCAAAACAAACTCCGTAGGTAATACATACTTAAGTATAAAAATAAAAACGCAAGTCATAAAAAAACACAAAACATCGATTTTAAGACGAAGTAATTTTTTTATTATTATTATGTAGGTACCTATAGACTGACTTATCACCTCCAATTTGTACAAAAAAAGGAAAAATAACTTTACATTTATTCAATTCTATTTTATTTCGAATAAATTGACGAAGTTTTTATTTCAAGTCTAGCCAATTTTTTGCGTTGAATGATAATTGGCATTTGTGTCACGTAGGTACTAGCGGGTCCCCGCGGCTTCGTCTGCATAAAACTACTCCCGTGTGATTATTAGAATATCCTCTATTATTGCGTTATTTCAAGCTTCAACCCAACCTGGGTGCAAAATTCAGCTAGTTCTGTCAAATCGTTTATTCATCTACACCTAAAGTCAGCTCATATTCTTGTGTTATATGTACTACACAATAAATACATTGATATAAATAAATAAAAATAATTAAATAAATCCTCAGACAAACACACTAACTACATGGCCCCAAAGTAAGCATATAGCTTGTGATATGGGTTACCATGTAGCGAACTAAGGGGGAACGTAGAATATAAATAAAATAAAAAAACCGAACCCGCGACCTCACCATTGGTCTATACTATAGTAGAATCTATACCTAACACCTAGCGTCTGTACCTAATATGAACATTAACTTAAGTTTTCATGATAATTTTACATTTTGATTTAACAATTCTCTAATATCAGATTTTTATTTGTTCCCTTAAGCTAAAACATTTTATAATCCTTTAGAACTCAAGAGCTTTGGAAATACTAAAAATGTGAGGTTTAAAACAATATTAGGTACTATATTTCAAATAAGGACTCATTTTTTAAATTAAATGGTTAGTAAAGTCTTTTTAACTAACACTTTAATCTAACAAACAAATCAGGATTTTTATGATGTATAGATAAAGTTCCCACAATGACGCTGAAAAAGTATTTTTTGCAACCTCAAAATGTTGTGGCTTAACCATTTATAACAGATTCACTTTTCCTTTGTTTTTGATTAGGTTTTTTATTATTATATGAAAGTATAAAGCCTTATTTGATTTTATCTTGGCGTATGATGAATGATGATCAAACTAAAGGCCTTGGGAAAGCGAAGATACTTACTTCTTCGATTTTTTTTGGTGTTTGTTACTTTTTTAATTTAATAGTTTTGCACTAAATGTTACAATAAAATATTCTCATTGATTTTAAAATTTGGAAGTGTTATTGTTTTAGGAACAGGTCCACGGTATGTTCAGATTTTTGAGCTGTTAACTATCACTTAAAAATATTTACTGATAATGTTTTTAAGTTTTTTGCATTTAAAATGCTCAATTATTCTTAAATAAATGAAAAATGTGATAAATAAAAATTACCCGACCAGGATTCGAACCTGGAACCTCTCGTTTGCCGGACGAGTGCTCTTCCAATTGAGCTATCGGGGCCTGGCGCTACGCCTCGAAATTACGTACCACATTTTTGTTTTTACGTTATATTGCTAACGTAGCTCCATCTAATGGTATAAGCTTTGCAGCTAAGACCACCTGAGATCAATTTCTTTACAGAAATTGTAAATCCCAGTTAAAGTGAAGCATTGCAATGTTTTAATAATGTTTTTAAGTTTTTTGCATTTAAAATGCTCAATTATTCTTAAATAAATGAAAAATGTGATAAA
This sequence comes from Stenoptilia bipunctidactyla, assembly GCA_944452665.1. Taxonomy (NCBI): domain Eukaryota; kingdom Metazoa; phylum Arthropoda; class Insecta; order Lepidoptera; family Pterophoridae; genus Stenoptilia; species Stenoptilia bipunctidactyla. Next base: position 6,439,846 of record OX101728.1, on the reverse strand, counting down.
TAAAAATTACCCGACCAGGATTCGAACCTGGAACCTCTCGTTTGCCGGACGAGTGCTCTTCCAATTGAGCTATCGGGGCCTGGCGCTACGCCTCGAAATTACGTACCACATTTTTGTTTTTACGTTATATTGCTAACGTAGCTCCATCTAATGGTATAAGCTTTGCAGCTAAGACCACCTGAGATCAATTTCTTTACAGAAATTGTAAATCCCAGTTAAAGTGAAGCATTGCAATGTTTTAATAATGTTTTTAAGTTTTTTGCATTTAAAATGCTCAATTATTCTTAAATAAATGAAAAATGTGATAAATAAAAATTACCCGACCAGGATTCGAACCTGGAACCTCTCGTTTGCCGGACGAGTGCTCTTCCAATTGAGCTATCGGGGCCTGGCGCTACGCCTCGAAATTACGTACCACATTTTTGTTTTTACGTTATATTGCTAACGTAGCTCCATCTAATGGTATAAGCTTTGCAGCTAAGACCACCTGAGATCAATTTCTTTACAGAAATTGTAAATCCCAGTTAAAGTGAAGCATTGCAATGTTTTAATAATGTTTTTAAGTTTTTTGCATTTAAAATGCTCAATTATTCTTAAATAAATGAAAAATGTGATAAATAAAAATTACCCGACCAGGATTCGAACCTGGAACCTCTCGTTTGCCGGACGAGTGCTCTTCCAATTGAGCTATCGGGGCCTGGCGCTACGCCTCGAAATTACGTACCACATTTTTGTTTTTACGTTATATTGCTAACGTAGCTCCATCTAATGGTATAAGCTTTGCAGCTAAGACCACCTGAGATCAATTTCTTTACAGAAATTGTAAATCCCAGTTAAAGTGAAGCATTGCAATGTTTTAATAATGTTTTTAAGTTTTTTGCATTTAAAATGCTCAATTATTCTTAAATAAATGAAAAATGTGATAAATAAAAATTACCCGACCAGGATTCGAACCTGGAACCTCTCGTTTGCCGGACGAGTGCTCTTCCAATTGAGCTATCGGGGCCTGGCGCTACGCCTCGAAATTACGTACCACATTTAAGTTTTTTGCATTTAAAATGCTCAATTATTCTTAAATAAATGAATTTTTTTTTTTTTTTTTTTTTTTTTTTTTATTTATCACATTTTTCATTTATTTAAGAATAATTGAGCATTTTAAATGCAAAAAACTTAAAAACATTATTAAAACATTGCAATGCTTCACTTTAACTGGGATTTACAATTTCTGTAAAGAAATTGATCTCAGGTGGTCTTAGCTGCAAAGCTTATACCATTAGATGGAGCTACGTTAGCAATATAACGTAAAAACAAAAATGTGGTACGTAATTTCGAGGCGTAGCGCCAGGCCCCGATAGCTCAATTGGAAGAGCACTCGTCCGGCAAACGAGAGGTTCCAGGTTCGAATCCTGGTCGGGTAATTTTTATTTATCACATTTTTCATTTATTTAAGAATAATTGAGCATTTTAAATGCAAAAAACTTAAAAACATTATTAAAACATTGCAATGCTTCACTTTAACTGGGATTTACAATTTCTGTAAAGAAATTGATCTCAGGTGGTCTTAGCTGCAAAGCTTATACCATTAGATGGAGCTACGTTAGCAATATAACGTAAAAACAAAAATGTGGTACGTAATTTCGAGGCGTAGCGCCAGGCCCCGATAGCTCAATTGGAAGAGCACTCGTCCGGCAAACGAGAGGTTCCAGGTTCGAATCCTGGTCGGGTAATTTTTATTTATCACATTTTTCATTTATTTAAGAATAATTGAGCATTTTAAATGCAAAAAACTTAAAAACATTATTAAAACATTGCAATGCTTCACTTTAACTGGGATTTACAATTTCTGTAAAGAAATTGATCTCAGGTGGTCTTAGCTGCAAAGCTTATACCATTAGATGGAGCTACGTTAGCAATATAACGTAAAAACAAAAATGTGGTACGTAATTTCGAGGCGTAGCGCCAGGCCCCGATAGCTCAATTGGAAGAGCACTCGTCCGGCAAACGAGAGGTTCCAGGTTCGAATCCTGGTCGGGTAATTTTTATTTATCACATTTTTCATTTATTTAAGAATAATTGAGCATTTTAAATGCAAAAAACTTAAAAACATTATTAAAACATTGCAATGCTTCACTTTAACTGGGATTTACAATTTCTGTAAAGAAATTGATCTCAGGTGGTCTTAGCTGCAAAGCTTATACCATTAGATGGAGCTACGTTAGCAATATAACGTAAAAACAAAAATGTGGTACGTAATTTCGAGGCGTAGCGCCAGGCCCCGATAGCTCAATTGGAAGAGCACTCGTCCGGCAAACGAGAGGTTCCAGGTTCGAATCCTGGTCGGGTAATTTTTATTTATCACATTTTTCATTTATTTAAGAATAATTGAGCATTTTAAATGCAAAAAACTTAAAAACATTATTAACACATTGCAATGCTTCACTTTAACTGGGATTTACAATTTCTGTAAAGAAATTGATCTCAGGTGGTCTTAGCTGCAAAGCTTATACCATTAGATGGAGCTACGTTAGCAATATAACGTAAAAACAAAAATGTGGTACGTAATTTCGAGGCGTAGCGCCAGGCCCCGATAGCTCAATTGGAAGAGCACTCGTCCGGCAAACGAGAGGTTCCAGGTTCGAATCCTGGTCGGGTAATTTTTATTTATCACATTTTTCATTTATTTAAGAATAATTGAGCATTTTAAATGCAAAAAACTTAAAAACATTATTAAAACATTGCAATGCTTCACTTTAACTGGGATTTACAATTTCTGTAAAGAAATTGATCTCAGGTGGTCTTAGCTGCAAAGCTTATACCATTAGATGGAGCTACGTTAGCAATATAACGTAAAAACAAAAATGTGGTACGTAATTTCGAGGCGTAGCGCCAGGCCCCGATAGCTCAATTGGAAGAGCACTCGTCCGGCAAACGAGAGGTTCCAGGTTCGAATCCTGGTCGGGTAATTTTTATTTATCACATTTTTCATTTATTTAAGAATAATTGAGCATTTTAAATGCAAAAAACTTAAAAACATTATTAAAACATTGCAATGCTTCACTTTAACTGGGATTTACAATTTCTGTAAAGAAATTGATCTCAGGTGGTCTTAGCTGCAAAGCTTATACCATTAGATGGAGCTACGTTAGCAATATAACGTAAAAACAAAAATGTGGTACGTAATTTCGAGGCGTAGCGCCAGGCCCCGATAGCTCAATTGCAAGAGCACTCGTCCGGCAAACGAGAGGTTCCAGGTTCGAATCCTGGTCGGGTAATTTTTATTTATCACATTTTTCATTTATTTAATATTTACTGATTCCAAGGTGGCCTTAAGGAAGGTCCCGGAAAGGTCTTTATTAAAATTAAAATCACAAAATTTGTGATTTTCAATCACAAGATTGGCATGAAATACTGTCATTTCAAATTTATTGGGCCCAAAAATACCACTCTAAATTTTTATGAGAAAGGTGGTACATAAGTAGGTATTACATAAGGTTTTAAACCCTCTGGTGTTCTGCCTACCCCAGAAAGGATTAGATACACAGGCGTGAAGTTATGTATGTTTGTAAATATTACGTAAATAATAAAACCAGGAGTGGAAATACTTACATTCTTTTTTCGAAATGCGTATATTTTAGCAATGTGCTTTATCGATGAGACCAACCCTTTAGTATCTTCTACCATTTGAAATAAGAATTATCAAAATCAAATTTATTATCGACAAAATTATAGCGTAACAAACATACAAAACAATATATTCTATATGTACCTATATGTATAATTTATCGATTTCATCATATTCAAAGTTTTCAAATAACCAAGTGGGCGTAAACAAGTTCAGACTCAACGCATTCAAGAGAAAGCTTTGAAAAATTTGAACTTCAGCCAAACATTCGGTAAAAAAACAAAAGTCGGCCGAAGTTCGGTTCTTTCAGTCGTTTTATCGAAAACTTCGTATTGGTTCAAACAAACCATATTCAGCCCACTTCTAGTAATAATTGAAGTTTTATCTTTGTTTTAATTGGACTTTTTGTCTCGGTTAGCCTATTTATTGCGGAAGGTTATCAGCTGGGTGTCATTTAATGCGGACAATTACACTAGGAACAGATAACTAGACACAAGTTTATTGCAGATGAAATAAAGAGAGCAGATAAAAAGAACAAAAATTATTTGCTTGCTTATGCATACATAATGTACGCATTATGATACACAATCCTTCTAAAATATATGAATACTAACTTTTCTAAATAAACTAACTAACATTATTTATGTTTATAACAGCCAGTCACCCATTGAAGAACTTTTTTGCCAAGTATCATATCCGTGCACTTAACGAATAAAATTTTTACATACAAACTAAAAAGTCTAATAATTCCCGTTCCCGTGAAAATTTCGGGAAATTCTTCCTTGGTGCTCCCCCACAATCTCTTGTATTTTCCAGCTTTCTACGACCAGTAGTTATGGCTGTACGTTGTCTGTCAGTCACTCAGTCAGTAACGCAAGAGTTTTATGTATTAAGATTTGTAAGAATGTTCAATTATTTGTTATACATATTAAATAAAACACTTTTTTAAACCGACTGCATGTCATTTTATATTTTACGAGCGGTCTGGCCGCGGGTCTATCTATATCTATACCAACGACCATTTTATAATCTATACACTTGTCAACGAAATTAAAATGTAAATTGAAAACATGAAAACTTCAGAAAACGTATAAACTTAGGTCGATATTTATTTTAAAAGGTCATTTTTTATGTAAAGAATAATATTAGGATTAAGGCAGAATTTTATAGATGATCAAAAGAGATTAGACTTATTTAAATGACATGATTTTAAATTATCATATTTCATAGAAATAAATGCATATCTAAAGTCGGTTCCGGTCAGTTCGTTAGATTTATAAAACTCTAAATATTTATTTATATACTTAATTGGTACAGCTCAAGGTCTGTAAGTTGTACCCACTTTATTATATCACATTGAATTGTAAATATGACTACCGATTGCCACTATAAAATAAAAATAGTTTCCGTAGTATCAGTTCTGGTTTAAATTTATTTTTTCGCATATTCCGCTTGTCAGATACCCAGCACCCAGCGCGGCGCTATGTGTGTGTGCGCTTGTAAGTATTCAACTTCTATTTGTGTGGCAGTGACGCTACAGTCGTGTCGTCACTGTACGCACACATAGAATTATGACAAGTTACACAAAGTCATTGTATACGTACAAGGTTTACCCACACATAGGGCCGCGCGGACAACTGAGTTGAATTATCTGTAATAATATTGTCTTAAGTTTTCGCGATTCATAATATTAAATAAAACACTTTTTACATACATACATAACCTCACGCCTGTCTCCCTTTGGGGTAGGCAGAGACAAGGGAACACCAATTGCTTCGATCCAGCCATACCTCTTTCGTTTCCTCCACGTTCGTTAATCTTATCATACATGATCGCCGGTTACGGGTACTTTTAAGTAGGCCCATTTTAAGAACGTCGCCAATTTGATCGGCGTACGTTTGCCTAGGCGGCCCCTTCCGACAGCACCATCCATTCTTGCTCTGTACACCACTTTCGTAAAACTACTTTCACTCATCCTTTCCAAATGTCCAAACCACCGCAGCATACCCTTTTCAATCTTAGTCACTACATCTTCTTTCAATCCGCATCTCTTTCTTTTTTCACTATTGCGCACCCTATCCTCAGATTATAGAACAAAAGGTTTGTTTTATAATCTGAGACCCTATCACTTAATTTCACTCCACACATGCTTCTCACCGCTCTCATCTCCACACTTTTTAACCGGATTTATCGCGTATATTTACATTTTGAATTTGACTACAAGACGACGTTTCGGTGTCTTTGCAGACCATTTAAAATATAAATATACGCGATGAATCCGGTTAAAAAGTGTTTTATTTAATATCTATAATAACTTGCACTGATAGACTTATAATATTTATTAATAGGGTATATGTGTAATGTTGATATTTAACATTTATAGAATTTAATACATTTATAAGCAGGTTTTATAGTGCTTAATAATATTTTACATGTACCTCGATGTTTTTAAACCCTGTTTAAAACTTAACGACGTTATTAGGGCACTTGTATTGTGACCACGGTGGCTGAGAAGACACATTAAGTTTATACCTATGTAAAATATTATCGTAGTTGATATGACTTGGAACATCTCATATTGCAAACAATTTTGCTTAGTATTACAATTTGGTAAAGTTAATTTGCCACTTCATTTCCTTCGCCAAAAGATCTGAGTTTGCTGCACTGCCGGGCCATGTTGTGAGCAAACTTTTCGGGTTCGGTCTAGGATACCCCTTGTTTTGTGTTGTAAACTCGAACACTACCTTATTAGCCGTATTTAGGGCTGTTTTTGTACAGTTTACTGGTGGTAGGAGAGGATAAGGGCAAACGCCAATAAAACCTCCGTCCTTAACTGACTTTAAGCATGTAAGACAGCTCCCAGTCCATATTCTTAAATATATATTTTAATATATTTTTCATATTAATATATTCAATATGTATATGTTTATTTATCCGATATCCAGTATCCATATCACAAATTCTTAAAAAGAAAACTCAATTTATTTTAGATGATGTGTGTGGTATTAATGTTAGATACCTAAGAACACTAATTAATTTGCCAAAAACAACATTCCCCTGTTTTTTTAGAGTGCTAAAAATGCTAGAATGCTTTATGTAGTTCAGTGTTCATACAGTGCAGGCTTAGGCAATATCCTGCAGGAATTCGTGGCTTCCCCGGGATAAATTGTAGTTTCTGTCAGTCTCCGGCTTTCGAACCATTTCCAGTCTCATATCATGACACTGTAGTGCACTGTTTTTACGTGAAAATAGAAGGAGGTTACTCTTTAAGTAAATAAACTGTTTTTGTTATTTTTGCTGTATTAGCATTTCATACGTAACGGAACTAACGGATAAGCGTTGAGTAGTTTGTCTACAATATGTTTCAGCATCATTACACATTTTATTTCAATTTATCTAAATTTCTCGCGTTAGTTATGTATAAATAAATATTGGTAAAAATATACCAAATATTTTAATTCTTTTTTGAACACCCAGTATAATCACAATTAACGGTACTTGCGTACCGAACATAAACCCAAATACGTTTAGTTAACTGTCAAAATTAAACTCACCGAAGAAGTTACTTCTTTACTTTAGCAGATTTCTATATCGACTCAAAATGTTTAATACTGTTTTTTTTTAAACAAAAACAAGTCTGGATTTTGGTTGCCATAGCAACACGCACACATTTCTATATTTTTTATTAATAGAAAAGGTGTGAGAGTACTATTATGAGTCGATAACCAGTATTATAAAACTCTTCAATGTGGCGTTGTTCTAATAAGAAAAATTGGAATTTTAGCATGCCCAAGAATAAAAATGGCCATTCGTTCCAAAAAAGGGCGCAAAATTTGGCGATTTTATAAAGGTGCTCATTAAACAGAAATCTTTTACAAAACATTATTCCCCTTTAAAAATCCAAGTTTCCTTCTTATTTACTATGTCAGCCACAATCCGTGCCACAAACCACGTCGGGGTTATTTAAAAAAGCTCTAGGATTTATGGCACGTATATTACTATATGCAACCTAACTGCCCCTACTTGCTGCGCTCGTAGTCGCACCTAACCGTGCCAACTACGTCTTCTGTAACGGGAGCCCTTCTTGTCGCATTATATTTTTATCGCAATTTTAATGAATATATTACTTAGTATAAATTATGATGGTATATTTATAGTATAAATTGCTTCAAGATAAATTTTTCGCAAAAGTTATTGTCTCGTGGCTAAGTTATGAAAATAGAAGCTTGATCACGTAACCAAAAAAAATATTCTGTGCCTGGACTTATAATTTCTCATTTAATACTTAAAATAGTGACGGAATTGTTAAATTAAGAAATAAGTGCTGCACTTGATAAGCTGCGCTGTAGTTATAGGTAGGTTAGGTACCTAAGTAGAAGCGAATTTTTGTTTTGAGTTTTATATTTTATAAACGTCAATAAATTTTATTCATTTTTACAAATAATACGAATCCTACTCAACCAATATAACTACCACCAATAAAAATTGTTTAAAGCAGTTGTACCACCGTCCACCACTAATAAAGAATAATATTAATATTACAAATGTCCTACTGATCGGACCTACCAGTAGGACTACGCAATAGGACCTCGGGCAACAAACGGTTTAAACGCTACAGCCGTACAATCACAAAAAATTATCGACTCGAATGTTTGTATAGTATGGAGTCGGTTGCAACTTGTAAGCTACATTGTGAGTTATTTATTTACAATTATTTAACAATACACCATCTATTTAAACTTTTCGTGCGGTAGTGGGTAGAGTTCAATTGTTGCTTATACTATAAGAGCTTTCGTGAACACACGAATCGATAAAGTTCTGTGCTCGCACTGCAGAGTCGCATTGAACAGATAATACGAAAACCGTAGATTCTTTGACACAGTACCCACAAAGCAACCTTGCCTTAGTTGCCTAGTAACTATAACAGAATCTCACTGGGAATTCAAATCGTTTTGTCCTCAACCGATAATTGTTTCGATCAAAGGCAACTTGCCTATTAGACACTTACTAGGAAAATCACCATAATCTCTGTTGCGATCATATTTCCGCTTTACAGTTTCGGTTGTGTTTCATTTCCTCAAAATCGATTGAAACGCTTCAATAGTTCTCTTTGGTTCGAGTCAACAATCAGTGGAGAGATGTGCCGGCGTCTGTTTTTATTGACTATATGCAGGGCTGTTTATTTAGTCACCAGCCAAATTTAAATGTAATTAATTTTGATACGATATAAACGTACCTCCATATTTATTTTAGTATCTCTCAGTAGAAAAAATAAAGATATGACACCACAAACTTTTTTTTCAAATAGTCGCTGTTGATGAACACAGCTACTACGACGCGGCATTTCTTTGTTAATATTACGACGTAGTACTTACTACAAGATGTTTTGTAGCAGTGCGTAGTTGTCTTTATTTTAATGGTTATCGATCATAATTTAGAGTGAGCATACTTTGCTTAATATGTAAGCGAATATATTAATTTCCTTGTAAAAAACACATACCTGTTTTTTTAAAAATCGTTTCTGTAAATGATACCAATTGTGTAAAAACAATACCAAAAAAGACAAATATCTCTGTGTCCATTGTATATAAATAGTAATGTTATGAGTACATATTTTAGGTATTTCCTTTAGGTACATATATAGTATTGTATAATAAGTAAAAAATATATGAGGGAAAATATACCTCAAGGTTTATCTGTGTGGTCAAAAAATCGTCCACTGCAGAAGCCAAGAGTTTACATAATTTGCATTTTGCGTTCCCATATGTGCCTTTTTTATATGTATGTACCTCCTTAAGGACTACTATTTTATATTTTTTAATATTATAGACTAAGCCCGCGTTTAGCCTCAGACTCCTAACAATTTACATTCACTTATGATAGCGTTGAAAATAAAAAAACTGATCGTCTTCAGAAAGGCTTTATTTTCTTCAAGACTTGTTCAACTCTTACACAAAAATCATCTGTTAGAGTCGTACAAATATAAATTTAGGCACCACCTCCGATAATACATATCTTGTTGCCGTATCCTATTTATGCCATAGTGGTTTCTATTACTATAGTAAGCTAAAGTGCAATTTTGTGCTGAAAGGAAGTCGGTAGAAGCAGGCCATCCGCTCTAGATAGAACCCTCAGAAAGAGACAGTGTAATCGTCTAATATGAAAATTATTTATTTATTAGGTACAATCATAATTTTTTGTTATCTTAAAACTATTATACGTATGCTTATTTTTGTCGACCACTTTGCTGGTGGGGTTAACCTATTTGCCCTAGACGCCAGTGGTTGCGGGTTCGATTCCCGCACGGAACAAGAACAAAAAATGTTCCGGGTCGGGGCGTTTATCTATATGTGTATTTATATTCTAAGTTCGCTACATGGTATCTCATAACACAAGCTCAGCTTACCTTTGAGGCCATGTAGTTGGTGTGATGTTCTGGGGATTTTATTATTATTTATTTTTATTCCATACAAATATATTGATTAACAATAATTTAATAATAGTTGTACACAACATTCACTCGATTTTACATGAACATAATACCTAGGATAGTTTATAAGAGTTTACATTGTTTCAAATGTTGCTAGCAATAGAATAACTTCTCGTTATTTACTTATATGTATTGCGTAATTTTTATAATTGGCGACCAAAGAGGTAACTTATCAAAGGTTTAATTTAAATTTCGAACTGACAAAATGAGTACGAATGAAGACAATAAGTGTGATGAAATTATTTAGTTTAATTTCCGCGTATTATTTGAGAAAAGTACTATACAAGCCTTGGCCATTACTAGGCATTGATGGACTTACATAATATGTGTGCCTTGGCTTCGCCTATGCCCACATTCACACGGTCGTCTATCAATGCCTCTCTTGCCGGCCGCTGCAGTAATGTAATAATATTCCAGGAAGGCGTGTTCGAAAGGCTATTTCAATTATAGGTGACGACAACATGTTTTTACAGTTAAAGTAATAAAAACAAGGTTACACATAATGATTGAAAATTGAGATGTATGTCGTTTTCTTTTTTGACGATTTAAATGAGATTAAGACATTTTACTACATGATAATGTCATGCAATTCATAGGATAAAGCACAAAGGTAAAGAGAGAGATTTAAAAATTTTATTCAAAGTTCAGTGATTTTCCAAATAAATACTATAAAATGTTACTGCTATTATTGTATAATATACTTCGTATTGTGCGATATGTGTATGGAAAAAATGGAGTCTCACATTTAAACGATAAAAATTGGGATGTGTTTGAGTGTTAGTAATAATAATAATTATTGGATCCTTCCGCCTAAGAAGGCATGTAGCTTTTAAGATACCCAATAATAACATTAACATTACACTTTATTGCCAACAACGCAAAAACAGGAAAAGAAACTCAAATTTTGGAATTTGGGCGGTCTTATCACTTCAAGCGATTTCTACCGATCAACACGTTTTGTTTGTGGAATACAATTAATTAAGTAGGTACCTATAGTGTGTATTAATTTTATTACAAATTTTATTAAAATCGATTTCGAATCGAACAATTTTGATAATTTTACGATGCTTGAAAAATATGCTGGCTCAACGTAGCTTTCTCATATTTTTTTAAAATTTGTTTTTCGTTTGCCCTCAGTCTAACATAAGTAGGGGAGACCGGGGCTGGTTGTGACATTTTTTTCCAACTGTCATATTTTTGTATTGGTTTCGTTGTTTTACCTGACTATGAGTTTGTTTGATTAAGTAACTATTAAGGGTCTTTATTAATAATAAATTTTATGTAGAACTCTAATGGCAACAACACAAATATTTTAATTATTAAAAAAAACAGTGTAACTTTCAACCCCGTGCTTGGGGCTGGTTGTTACACTGAATGGGGTAAGTTGTTACAATAAAAAACAAACCTATCATAATAGTTTTTATTAGCAACAATCATCGCAGTAAGTTATTGTTTTCATTTTAATAACGTAAAACTATGTCTATAAAGCAGTATTTTGCCACTACAACAAAAATATTAAAAAAAAAATACACACTTAATAAATGGTCTTCTACTTCGTAAGAAAATAAACTAATTTTTAACCTATAAGATTATAAACATCTGTATAAAACATAACATATTAACAAAACGTATTTTTAAATTGAAGATAAACTATAGTTTAAAAAAGACCATCAATTTTAAAAGGAAAATGAAGCAGTTTAGTCACTGTAGTCTGAAAAATCACTTTCGCAATTCTAACATATGTAATATTTCCTCTTTCACATGTGAACAATTCATACAAATTCTACACTGTACCCATTCCTTACCAGATTTCTTCGTATCAAAGGGGTCGAACATATTAGACAAAAATAACCGACAAACACTACGGGGCAGGTCACCGGTCATGTCACAACCTGCCCCGAGCAAATGTAACTTTTAACCCCAACGCCAAATTTTAACATTCAAGGTCATGCAGTAAAAACGTCGATAAACTTAGCCAAATAAACTAACAACCATTGCAAGAAAAAACCATAAGGATGTAAAAATCACAACAAGGACATCTGTGACTTCATGGAACATAGGTTGAAAACCAATATTACTAAATGTGTAAAACTATTCTGCAATTTTAATGACAACACGTGCGGACTTCTCTCACAAAAACACTAGCGCCACTGGCTCTCGCGGCGTGGTAGCTGGCGATGACGGGAGTATATGTTCCTTTCTAATGTCACTATTACGTTCTCAGTTTCGCAGAAATTCTCACTGTAACTACCTACCCCTGTCACAACCAGCCCCGGTCTCCCCTACTTCGATTGAAGATGACACGGGCTTAGGACATACATACATAAATTCATAATATCAGTAAGATTTGAATTGTAATAAATAAAAATTGTTGTAGATTCCAAGCACAAACAAAAAAACAAAGAGTCAGGCAGGCATCTTAACTCGGTTAAGGTACCTATTTTAAAACGTTTTTGCGAGTCGATACTTGGCCCAGATTATAAGATAATGTCAAAAGCCATAGGAACCGCTTTTGAATACTTTTCAAGCGCTTTATACATATAGATGGCATAATATAGAGGTTTCCTTGTAATTTTTATTTATTTATTTATTTTATTTTGGCAACAAACAGTCATTTACAGAAAATTTGTATACAAAAAATCTTAAATATAAGTAACAGACCAAATAGTGCCTATGATTGTTTTTGTAAAAAAATATTATTTGCATGCATTTACATGGCAAGACGAGAAAAGAACCATAATTTTATACATTCATATAGGTAAGTATAGCAGTTATGGTAACAATAAAAGATAATAACAGATGATCATTGATCATTATTGCTTAAAATACATTGCAGTTCGGTTTTAAGCTTATTTATAGTTAAATTAAACATATCAAGTTCTAGAAATTCTTTATTGTACATGTTGGTGGAACGGTGAAGGTAAGAGTTTCGGGTATAGTTTTTATTTAATCGCGGGGGAACAAAAAGAGGTAGTTTACTAAGTGTAATACTAAGTACATTATTTAAACTTATACAGGGTGACTGGTGACAAATTTTAGATACTAAAGGAGAGCACTCTGTACTCGATTCTTATCATAATTATGTAATAAAAGTAGGTACTTAATTTTTCACTAGAATTCCCTATAGATAAATACTATTATGTTACTATTTACTTTACATACAACTGAGTCGATCGCGGCACGTGACCTGGTACGCGGATCGCTGCCAACGCTAGCGTAACCATGCGTTGCGCAATCAATTCTTTAACTTTCGGTTAAGTTTACTCAGTAAATACATAGTTAATATTTATTTTTTATTATATCTTTTCTCTTCATGTATGATCTCAAACTATCAAGTCTTTGAATTTCAAAAGTGACCCACCAGCCACCCTGTAGGTATAGTTTAGCTTTTATTTATATTGTGCAAAGCTTTGGTTTTTCAGCGCCCGTAAAACGGGCCCATGATCATCATTAATAAAAAATCGTACGATTAAAGATATTTTTTAAAAGATTGTATTGCGTAAAATTATATTTTACATTTTAACTCGAAGTTCTTTCTTAACAGAACTTGGAGGGTGACGACAAGTGAATTAAATTCGGTAAAAAGGATTTTATTTAATCTAATGAATCGTGAAAAACTTAACACAATAAAGCATAATTGATCGATGCGATTATTTGTCAACGTAAAGCTGATCGTCCACCGCCAACTAAACTAAGGTAGTTTAGCTTAGCTCGCATAGTTGAGCCAGTTTTTCATACATGTGTGTCCACCGCAAACTGTGTCTATTTTACGCAAATGTATGAAAAGCTGGCTCACTATGCTAAACAAGTTTAGTTAGCGGTGGACGATCGGTCTAATAGCGGCTGTAAGTTCTCGTCGACACGCCCCGAGGCAGGCCGAGAGCGAGTGTGTACTCGTCTCATTGTCTCGTTTTCGTCTCGGTCGCTCTTGGTGGCGTGTCTGTTTTTTGCGCTCGAGTCAAAGGGTCTCGTTACAGCAAGACGTTTGTAACTCGTTACAAACGCGAGTTACAGTTTTTGGAGATTTATATGATATTTTTCCATTATTTTTTTAGGTATACTACAACGTATATTAACTTTCCATGAAGTCTTATTCACCTAGTTCTATCTAACCTCTTCTAGTAAAACTATCTGCCTCAGACGCCAGTGGTTGAGGGTTCGATTCCCGCACGGAACAAGATAAAACAAAATGTTCCGGGTCTGGGCGTTAACCTTAAAATGTATATGTATTTTATATTCTAGGTTTTCCCTTTAGTTCGCTACATGGTATCTCAGAATACAAGCTTTGTTTTACAAGCCCATGTATTTGGTGTGATTGTCTGGGGATTTTATTTATTTATTATTATCATCTTGTTCTCCATGGTTTACGAATTTTCTTTTATGATAAATGTTTTAAAAATTATAGTAGATTACGGCACAAAGACAAATAAAAGCAGCAATTTCTACGTCCATTGTCGTGGGAGCCTCGAGTTCAAATGTTAGAACGAGTGTGTACAGAGATGGTCTCGACGAGAGCCTTCTCGGCCGAGACTCTCGGCGAGAGGCTCTCGTGAGAGTGTACAGCCGCTATAAGGGTTAAGCTGACCTTACATTCGCGCCGTTTTTTCCCGATTCTTTAAAATTGACATAACCTTTAATTTTTAGTACAGGGTTGACTTAAAATAACAAGAATTAAGGAGGTTTTGCCTTGAGATCTTGTGTAAATAATATTAGTAATATATCATCTTCAACTTTCGTAATCACTGGTAAGCTATTGTATTGTTACCCACGGTACTAGAATAAAATGGGCTATTGATTTGAAATGAATTCTTTATATTTTTTTCAGCAAATGTTTAATACAACATAAATACCAACAGATATGGATTGGATGGCAATAATTTGTAAACTCTTAATTAAACAAACAGTAACTTAATGTCGGCCCGAACTCGCCAAACTACATCAGTTTAATCACATTCAAATGGATTTTTTTACTCAGGTTGGTAAACACAAACGTAAAAACAAACAGACATATTTCAAAACGGTTATTTTAAGCTTGGGAGCGTGTTTTCGAATGGGTAACTCACTATCATACGAAAAAGTTTTTATTTTAGAGCACAGATTTTCGTATGGGTTAGTTATATTAGAGGAAAATGAACCCTATGCCATAAAACATTCTATTGATTGAGTCTTTGTTGTTGAGTTTCCACTTGGTGATATGGAAGAATGTGTTAAAATAAATATCTGAATCCGATTTAATATAAAAAAATCGTACCTACTACGATTTTCTTTTAATGTAGTAGCCATCATCATCACTAACCTGCAGTGCTAGCACGGATCTTTTGTCGATCGTAAGTTAACGAATGCTCGTAAAGTATGGAGTCGGTTGCAAGTTTTTAGTAACAATGTAATTTTTTATTTTACAGTTATTTAAGAGTAGAACCTGTTAACAAACATTCAAAATTAACAAGGAACACATTTATTTAAGCTGACCGTGCGGCAATGGATAGATTTCAATTATTGCTTGCAAAACCGTCTCCATACTATACGAGCATTCGTAAACTTACGATCGACAAAAGATCCGTGCTAGCACTGCTGGAGACTCCTAGTACTAGACAAAGGCCTCCCCCAAGGTTGTCCACGTCGCTTGGTTATCGTCCTTATCCATCTTCTACTGGTGACCTTTAGCAGGTCGTCGACCCATTTTGCAGGGGCCTGCCTTCGCTGCTCCAGTCTGTGTTCTCAACGGCCATCCGTCCTGCGAGCTATCTATAAGCCAATAAAATTGCAATTACAGCTTTTTACATTCCTTCTGGCTATGTCGTTGACTATTTAGTTTTCATAGGTGGCCTTACCTAATCACCAAGAAATAGATAAGGTCCATTCGCAGGTTTTACTTTGTTTAAAACTTTCAGGAAAGTTAAAGCAAAAGACAAATAGACTATTAAAGAACAAAGGCAAATTTAAAATTTCATATTAAGCACTAAACATAACCCTTCGGAATACCTACCTTCGGCGGTCGTGGGTGGTGCGGTGCCTCTTAGGGTGGCCAACTTTTTTTTCTAGAAATAAAGTATATTTGAATCTGAAAACAATATCAAACAGTATTTTGGAAAAATAAGCAGTATTAAATTTATTTAATGTTTTTAAACACATATTTTTAGAGCTTCTTGGCCAAATTATTAATTAAAGTCTAGCTTATAAAGTGTTAAGCTTTTTATGCTGAAAACAGTATTTTGTTTTTATTTGTATTCTATTTTTGTTCAACAGAAAACAGTATAATGTAGTGAAAAACATTATAATACTGTTTTTAACAGTATGGTTGGCAATCCTACCTGTGATATCAATCAATAGGAATTGTAGTTTAAGCAACGCTCGGCGCGATCAGTACTGTGATGGGTTACCGCCGACCATTCATTCTCACGGCGACTTCCGTCTTTCGGAGGGCACGTTAAGCAGTCGGTCCCGGGTGATGTTAGGCTTGTATACAGGGTTTGTCAGAAGCCATTTCGGCACTCTGAAAATTCTGACATACACCAACAAGCTTGGTGGTTTGTGGCCTAAAGCTGCTCGTTACCCAAGGGTGAGACTAGAAGCCCTGCAGTGGGATCATTACAAAGAGTTGTGATGAATCACGTGATGAACAATTTGCGAGGCTATCATACTCTGATGTTACTTGAATATCGAATATCATCTCACTAAGCCTAATTAACAATTTCTCCAGGTCCGTTCAATTATGTTTATATAAAAAAAACTCGATAATTTGCAGTGCGAGCACAGAAATTCATCGACTCGTATGCTTACGAATGTTCGTATAGTATGGAGATGGTTTGTAAGCAATAGGTAATTGAAATCTATCCATTGCCGCACGGCCAGCTTAAATAAATGTGCGCCTTGTTAATTTTGAATGTTTATAAACATTTTGTACTCCTTAATAACTGTAAAAAATACAATGTTACTAAAAACTTGCAACCAATTCCATGCTATACGAACATTCGCAAATATACGTGTCGATGAAGTTCTGTGCTCGCACCGCTGGCTGTGATCGATTTTGTTTTGGTATTTTTATCTTTAAAATGCAAAATGAAACCTTTAAAAAACTCGATTATTCGACCCAAACTCGCACACCAAAAGTTATAGCTACAAACTTGGTAAGCAAAGTTAGTAAGTCATTTTATTTAACTTCATAAAACTGCAACGAATACAAGCTGATAATCAATTACGTCTCGACTGCTGAGAAAAAAAAATTGGGACACAGAACGCCACAGTGAAAATTAATAAATTTAATAAGTTACAAAGTCGTATACAAATATAAGTGTTTAAACTTTAAATTTAAATAAACCTTTGGAATTATTGGATGTTTATTATTTACTTTAAGTTGAAATATTGAGAAATCAAAACATGGTGAATAACTCGTATGATAAACATTACTTTGAGTGAAGTTCGTCATCGACAATGTTTTATTTTTTGGCATTGTTTTCAAAAAGTGTTTTTTTTCTTATTTTGCCACAAAAATTCATAAATTGACGAAATAGTCACATAACATACAGTAAAAAAATATACAGACGAATTTAGAACCTACTCCTTTTAGAATTAGGTTGACAACTGACTGATAACCATGCCTCTTCCTTATGGATGCGTCTGGTAGGTTTATACCTCCCCTCCGTTTTATTTCCACTGTCATACGAGTAATAACCACATGTTAGGGAACTTGTGTTACAGACAAAAGGATCAGTGAACAGGGACACTTATGTTTTTCAGCAAAGCCTTGGGTCTACAAAGCATCATTAATCCTACAATTAATTTTGTCTGTAGACTCGAATACCACTTGCCAGCTTATAAAATACTGTTGATGAGTTTTCCATACTCTTCAGGAAAGTTATTGCCTTCATTTTTATTAGGAAATTCCTACGGGCAAAACTACTACTAAAACCTACATATTGTCACTGAGCCACAAAAAACCAAGGAAAATAAAGAAATTAATGTTTCTAGACTTTTTATCTATGCGCATTAAATTATCTGCAAAAGTCTTAATGAGTTTATTGACCTAGTCCTGAAGTTATTTATGAATGAGTATGAGAAGGAGACTAAGTGAAACACGAGTTAATCCAAAGGATATTTATGACATTGTGGATTTTTTATCATAGATTACAACTGTTTGTTAGAGAATAGAGAATTTTAAAACATAAATAGACAGACTAGGTGAACTAAAGTTTGTTTTGTTGACAGAGTGGTTCGAATGAAGCAAAGAGTGAAGCAGACCATCGCGCCGATGAGAAAGAATTCAAATCATAAAAATTATTGATTGATTTGAAAATCAAGCAATTCAATCGAATTTTAAGAGCATATGTTTTGTACGATCCTTTCTATTTAAAGCACCATAATAAACGTAATAAATTGTGTAATGATCGCAGGGTAAATGGCCTGTCTTCTTTGATATCACCACAACCTTGCTTATTTTCACCGCTAATCTGCATCGTTGTGTTTTTGATACAAGAGTAGAACAGGCAGTAGTATCTATAGTTACAGGCGCAAGGAGTTATTAGTCCGGTCAAATTAGACCAAAAATAACAATAAAACTATCTAAATTCCCACCAAGCTGAAAATCACTACGACTGTTTAAAATTAAAATTTGAAAGTTCTCCATCTTTTCCTTGTATGGAAATCTTTTTATTCAAGGTCAAAAATGAACTTTTCGCTATTTTCTGCATGCAAAACAAAAAATGTAGCGATACTTTTTTTCCACGTGACACGATTCAATAAGTTGTACAAGTCATAACTATTATGCATTAGGTTCTACGCTAACTATGAGGGAGCGTGATTAGTGCTTAATACCCACTAGGTCTATTCAACGGATCAGTTGTAATCCTGTTTAATTTGAGACTCTTGGGGGAAATTTAATTCAGCTTGGTGGGAATTTAGTTAGCATGGAATGTCTAAATTGACTGGAAAATATCGGCAGCCCACCGGTAGTTTATCCTGGAGTTGTAGGCATCCATGGGAAGTGATGATTCCTAGATATTTAACTTAATAGATGGAGGAACTACTCAAAAAGTTAAGGCTACCCAAATTGTTATTTTTTTTATAAGCCACTGTTATTTTTAAGTTTCATTACAATAAGGATGTTTTAAAGTTCTAGCATTGTTATGTTCTTTTACCTCCTATTCTGTAAGTAACAAAAAAAATCATAGAAAAAAGAAGTCAACTTTGAGTATTTTGTTGCTACGCAGCAGACCATATTTTTGTAGACATTAAGTCTCAAAATTTTCCACTAAAAATAATGGTAAAATGTAAAGATATTAGCACGACATATTCTCGAAAGATATTTATCACAAAAACATTATTTACACACAATGTTACAAATTTGATCCCTGCAGGTTAAATTATAAGTGTTTTTTTTTCTTGATGTAGTGTGAGACAAGATAATAATAGTGGTAAAAAACATCATCTATTCGTTAAAAATTATCGGGTGATAATTTTCATAACAACGCAAGAGTAGTTTCCGGTAGACGTCACGTTTCAGATACCGTCAACTGTGGCAACTTTACCTTCAGCGACCAACTTTACCGGTTGGCAACCCAAGTTACATATCACTAAATTATTTTAATTCTATGGTACGTAGCACATTTTTGCATTTATTGGTAGATTCCTTATAAAATGCTTTTTTTTAAATATTGTAAGGATAGGACGTTTGTCTTCCATGTCACCTAATGGAAAGTGCGCATGAAGACTATGGTGTTACACGTCCATCCACGAGAAACCTATTCACTCGACACTTAAAAGTTCCAGGACTGTAGTGGTGAGGAAAAACAGACGCAGGCAGATTGTTCCATACCTTGGCAATCCGTACGAAAAAGGAACTATCGAAGCGTTGTGTTCGACTTCTTGGTAAATCCACTATATAGGGATGGAAGTTCTGTCTGCGTTTGGTAGTCCGGCGGTAAAAGGAAGTGGGTTCGATTTGGTCAAAAAGAGCACTCGCGCACTCACCAAAATGTAGCCGATAAAATACTGTCAAACAAGCAACCTTACGACGATGCTCCAGCGCCTGCAATTTTTTATTTGTAACCCAAAAAAATTTTTAACTAGCAACATATCATGTTACATAGTACATGTTACATTTTCGACAGCCCTAGCAAAGCAAATTGGTTTGTTTGAAGATTCGAAAAATGGGAGGTATCGTTACCTTACATCTAAAACTGAGGATAATGCCAACCTTAAATACTTTATAAAAAATCTTGCTTCCTAGAAAACAAAACTTCACGTCAGCTCTAGAGAAAGGAAACTGATAACTTAAGAGTAAAAATTGCTTAGATAAAGTTGCCAAATTTGTGACAACTTTGCCAGTCTTATATTTTTGAGCACTGTTACGTAATTATTTAACTTTTTGTAGATATAAAGCGTCGAGGATGTAGACACATGTGTTCGCTACACACAATGCCAAAAAAACATAGTTTTTAATTTGTATCATAGTTTTTGAAAAAAAAAAAAAAAAACAATAAATGTGGCGATGTTGCCACAGTTAAATCTCTGCGAAAAACATTAGTTTGGTTTTTAATCGAAAATCTTGTAAATAAAGCTAGGACCATCTCAACAAGATGTTTTTAGGTTTATTTTCTGGAAGACAATGCAGCTTCTATGCTGGACTGGGAGCGAAAGTAAAACATAGAATGTGCCAGCTGCTTCTCTTCCCGGGCAAACTGTAAAAGTCAGTAAAGGGACGGAGGGTTTGTTGGCATTTTTGCGGGCGACAGGCTGACCCCCTGTCACTGCTATAGTCTATCTCCATCATAATAATACCTCCAAATTTGTCAAACGTGACATCAGATTGTTTTTATAGCCTCTGGTGTTCTGCCTACCCCATTAAGGATAAAGGCGTGAAGTTATGTATGTATGTAGTTACAATGCAGTCGTTTGGATTTTTTTCGTAATTATGCTAGCGTAGCTTTAAAGGGTGCTCTACAATCAGGCAAGTGGGAGACCTGTGTGGTTCAAGCCACGATCTAGCATTTTTTTTAAATCTATTGAATTACCTATATTTAAACATTGTAAAGAGAAATAAAAAACATTTTAAAGAGTGTTAAGCTGATTTTCATTTTATGATTCGATTTATTTCAGTCACCTGACCCTACATAAATTGTCCCTACGGAACACCTATTCTGATAAAGGCTACACTAGAAAGTCAGCGTCGTGGTTTAATAGCTCCAACATTCCGCTGAATTGGTTCGCCCTTTTCAAAGCCATTAACTTTTTTATCTATTATTTTGCAGACAGTTGCCGTGGAAAGAATACGTGACTTAAGTTTTAACAATAATAGTGAAATCCAGATCATAAAATTCGAGACAGTTATACATAATTGGTTACATACGGTGTACATAAATACTTACCATTCAAATAGTCTCTTTATAAAGGGTCTTTCAATAGGGACTTCCAAATCACCCTGGACAGCATTCAACAATATGTGAAAAGAATAAAATAGTTTCATCAAAATAGGTGTTATGTTAGGGCAACATATCGCACGGTTCACTTATTTTACGCTTGACGTAATCGTCATATCGAGAGGGCTATTTGCAATATGGTGGATATATTTGAGACCACTGGATTAGTAAACGATCGACCCGTACTTCGACAAAACGCAAGATCTGCCAAAAACATCGCTTTGTCTGTGAGAGTGTTCAGGAGACAGTCGATTTGACTTCACTCACAACCAACTGGGTGTCCGTAAGGGCGTGGACACATCTCTTTTTTTGCACGGGCGCAGTGCCGTACTGTGCAAATTAATGCTTTTCTGTAGTGAACCATGATGGAGATAATTTTAAGAGCAAATATGAATCGCTGAGCGGTGCGCCGTGCACGACGCCGTGGAATTCATAATAAAAAGTAAAAGTAAACTTTCTTTTATAAAAAGCTCTAAATAAAAGAAAGGAGATTCAATACAATAACATTTATGTAATTAAATACTTTACATAACCCGCAGCCACGACCACATATACGTGACTTTATTAAAGTTGTAATACTAGTGCTAGTTGCTTTAAGATCTAGTGCCACTTTAGCTTATAAGGTCCTAACTCCTTGCATTAGCCAGCTCTAAAAGATAATAATCCAAGTAAAAAAGTTCTCATAGTTAGATATCATATCACCCTTTATACCATTACAAGTCTTTCGCTAAATACCTATGATTTCGGCGATGATGTGCTACGGAAATGCTTTATGAAGTGCTAATACCCTCTTGCTCAGATGGTTCATTCTTGGTCGAACCGTAGTTTTTTATTGTATGAGATTTAGTGTGTCATTGACCTGTAATTCCGTTACGTAATTTCAGTGACATAAGCTTACTAAAGCTTATTAGTAAACTACTTATTAGTTGATGTGTCGTTTAGGTATTTAAAAAAATTATAATAATTTGACACAAACAAAAACTTAAATTAAGTTTAATTGATTATGACAAAAACTTTTAAATATAGGCAAACCAGTTCTGAACTTTATTAAATAAAGTTTTGGTTCTGGTGGAACTCCTAGCTGGATGTATCTAATATTTACTGCGGAGTTATTCCGCCAGGAATGAAGATGAACGAAACTCCACAACACAGTACAATAATTCATAATTTTACTTCATTTACTACTTATTTTTCTGGTGTACCTATCGGTTAACATACCAAGCATAGCTTTTTTAAAAAAACTAGAGAATGTTGGAAAAGTTATTTACAAGTTTTCAATTTTGTCGAGCAGCTCATCACGGCGATACGGATACGGAAAATTAAACTAAAATCTCATGTTTTAATCTATCTGTTGACCTTATGTAAGTAGTTTATTAATTATATGTACTACCTCAATGTTTAATGTACATACGTACCTCATGTTCAGTGGGCGGGGCTTTGCGTGAATAGCTGATTGATGTTGGAACAGTGAGGTTCTTGAGTGGCGAGTACACACAGCTTCTGAAAAACCATACCCATCCGTGATAAACGAAGTAAGATTTTTAATAATTTCTTATTATTTGGATTAAAAATCCAAAAAGTTTTTTTATTTAACGAAAAATTGAGACTTTAGAGTTGGGGATTTCCTAAAAAGACGTTATTCTTTAGAATAATGACGATAGGTGTGACGAAGGCGTAAAACGGTCGCAATTTCGATCCCCGCACAATGCAATTATTTGTGTGAATATGTTTGTTTCATTTTTCTAGGACTTTTTGTATAATATGTATTTTTAACCTAAACAGATCCGGTATCGGATAGTGCCAAATAATACAAGCTTCTTTGCTTACTTTAAGCCTAATTGGCGTTATGTGATATCCATCAATGGGCGTTGTTCATTACTAATTTAATAAAATCAATATAAATCTCTAGACACACTTAAAAATAAAACTGTTCAAATAAGTCTCTCAAAATAGGTTAAAGATTAATTTAATACAATAAAAATAATAGGTAAAAAAAATGAATAATGCCCATTACTTACGTAAGCGTACCTTTTTTCGCCGAAGCTGAACGTAAAATTTTTGACCTCTCGAGTTAAGAGAGACGTGTTTCAAAGCGTGTATGTCCCGGCACGTGCTCTGTACCGTGCTGTACACGTGACATTGTCATTATAAAGATCTCACCTTGTGACCTTACTTATATTACGAGTATGAACTCGGGTCAAGTTTATTTCAATTACAACTATATGTTTATATAGCTGGGATTTTTTTCAATAATATTTTCTTTTTTACACGATTCTTGAATTTTATATCAAAGGAATCTACTAAAACTAAAGAAGTTTGATCTGGACAGACGAAGTGGCAATACAGCAATAGTTTTTTTTACTTTAGTTCTATAGTATCTTCTTATTTATTAAGTGGCATAACATTACAAATTTTTAAGTAAAACCATATTATGGTTCATAAACACTTTTCAGATGGATTTTATCACGTTTCATTATACCGTAACACTTTAATCCTACGTTTTGGTGTCTCTACAGACACTGTGATCGCAAGTGACTGTAAGGGTGCTCACATTAAGAAACAGGTTTCCGGTACAAATAAATTATATGCTAATCAATTTTTGACCGTATGGGTGCTAACATAAGAGTGCTTTCATAAAGGAACCGGACCCGCACAGGTTTGTCCGTACCGACAATCTGTTCTATATGTCTGTATCTGTTAAAGGTCGTAACAACTTTTGGCGACGAAAAGGTTTATTTATCTTCGCATTGCCAGCAGCGACGTTCGTATCGAATGATGGATAATATTTTTTTTTATGGTTAATCTAAAATAGGAATAAGCTTTCTCTATTTCAAACATGAATTAACCTTAAAGGCTAACCTAAACTTACTTAATTTAGTTGACGGTGGACGATCGGCTATGTACAGGGTGACTGGTGACTTTACATATTGAAGGAGAGCACTCTGTACTCGATTCTGGTCATAATTATGTAATAAAGTTAGGTACTTAATTTTTCACCAGAATTGCCTATAAATAAATAAAGAGACATTACTACACTTTTTCCGACACGCCGCGCCGCCTTAGTCAACACGCACACAGTAGTAATCCCGCCACACGCACACCACCACCCACTCAGTATCTATTGTATTAAGCTTATGTAGCCATGCGTTGCGTAATGAATTCTTTAACTTTCGGTTAAGTTTACTCGGTAAATAAAAATAAATAAATGAGTAAATTAAAATATTTATTTTTTATTTTATTCTTCATGTAAGTATGATCTCAAACTATCACGCCCTCGAATTTCGAAAGTGACCCACCAGCCACCCTGTATAGGTAGATGATGCCCTAACCATGTTCTTTATTGCTTAAACTTGGTTCATACTCAATCTTCCTTTTTTAACCGGATTAAATATTTTAATTTAAGGTATCGGTGCTTTTTAAAGAGATTTCGAGGTAAGTCGTTGAAAATTGCATAGTACAGAAGGCTCAAAGTCTCATTGCAATCTCTAACATCCAACCGGTATGCGATCTAGCTAGAACATTAAAGCTACCTAAATATATAATAATTAATTTAAAAAAATCACAACACGACACCAGTAAGAACTGTTATTCGTCGAACATTTTGACATTTTTTTTTTTTATAAGTGACTAAACCCGCGTTTGACCTCAATCTCACCCGATGGCAAGTGACGATGAGGTCGAAGATGAAAGCACACGGGTTTAGGAAGGAACTGGCTCTCTATACAATATTGCCGGAACACATTACCGCCGGAGCGGTAACATTTGGCAGCAGACTTTATATAAAGGGTGGTCGCTAGCCAGGCGGACCCAGAAGGGATCCTACCACCAAGCAAAAAAATATAAAATTAGGTTTTGGTATTCTGTTAAATGTAACTTCTGTGAGCTCGACGACGAAATATTTGCCATCTCGTCGACGAGCTCAGCGCTGTTATGTTTGTTATGCGAATAGCCCTTCTGTATTAAGGTACACAATAACTTTCACGCGGTTTTAACCGTGGTGCTTCAATAAGAGATTTCGATTAAGTATATTGCTTGCTTATAGTACTCCTGAATTTTGAAATAAATCTAGTAAAAATTGAATTTATACATCACAAACAAATAAATAATAAAAACTTTCCTTTTTATTGTTAACAAAATTTATTTCTAAGCTGCTCAAAATTTTATAAAATTACTTTTTTTACCTTATCTGTTTTCATCATCATCATCATCACAACTCTTTATAATGACCCCACTGCAGGGCATGAGTGACGAGGAGGTATAGGCTATAATCCACCAAGCTGGCCCAGTGCTGGGTGGTGGATGCCAGAATTTTCAGGGCGCCGAAATGGCTTCTGACAAACCCTAACGACTACTCTATACAAGTATACAGCACCCGGGACCGACTTTTTAACGTGCCCTCCGAAGCACGGAAGTCGTCTTGAGAAATGAATGGTCGGCGGTCACCCATCTAAGTACCGACCGCGCCGAACGTTACGTGATATCGTATGAAACACACAGTAACCACGGCGGCGCCACGACGACTTCAATTCTTACCCTGTTATAGAAAATTTTATTTATTTCTTAAAAGAATAATATATTCAGGTGTATTAGGAGAGACCTGCCATCCACGCAGCAGCTGATTATTTACGCCATCACTTCTAAGAATCAATTTTTCATATTTATGTGGAGGTTTTTTTATGAACAATAAACATAATTATCGTTGATTTGCTTAATGATAAACCCAACATTATGTTTGTTTACAAGAGCCTGCTAAATCTATACTAATATTATAAAGGTGAAGAGTTTGTTTGTTTGGTTGAACGCGCCAATCTCAAAAACTGCTGGTTCGAATTGAAAAATTTCGATAGTCCATTTATCGAGATATAACATCACGCTGCAACTAATAGGAGCGAAGTTACAAAGGAAAATGTTGCGAAAATGGGGAAAATTGTCTTAAGTTTTCGCGATTCATACTATTAAATAAACACTTTTTAACCGGATTTATCGCGTATATTTACATTGGTCACCGTGGTCACCGTGGCCACGAGCGACTCTCGTGACCAGTCGCTCGTGGCCACGGGGTCTGCAAAGACACCGAAACGTCGAGTCAAAATTTAAAATGTAAATATACGCGATAAATCCGGTTAAAAAGTGTTTTATTTAATGGGGAAAATTATTTAATTTTGAGGGCTGCCATTACGTCAGGGACCGGAACCGCTTACCCTTAAAGAGGTTTTTGATAGGGTTTTTCATAGACTTGTTTTAAAAAACCCTATCGATTTGGTAACCGTATCGAAGACTTACCCTAATTTAGGGCTTACCATATCAATAGAGTTAGCTTCATGTAAGCAGTCAGCCTATCGAAAACCCTATTGAAGGTTACCGATTCAATAGGGTTTTAAAACCTGCAGGCAAATTTAATCTCTAAGAATATCAAATTATCACAAATATCACCATCTGTTCAATCTCACACTTCGAATTATACTTCCGAATTCAACAGCATGCGCGGAAAAGAGATAGAAATAGGCAACCCTATCACAGGGTAAGCGCATCCGAAAGTAGTTAACTTTATTCAAAGTGTTACCACGTCGATAGGCTTACCATATCAATAGGGTTACACTTCCATATGGTAAGATTTTGATAGGGTTACCCTATCAATAGGCTTAATCAAATAAAGGGGTTTTCCGGTCCCTGCATTACGTACGCTGCGTAAACGGTTTAAGTAACGTTAAAATAATGTATTACGGAATGGTTCCTCTACTTCTAAAAAGAAATCCTCGACAGCATATACCTATCATTTAGTGACTCATCATAACCATTTTCATGGTTATAAATCGCGTTCGAAATTAATGTTTTGATTTGCGATGGAGTTTTATCAATATAGTATAATCCTTATCCAATTTAATACGTTATTTATCATAAGTATTAAATTGTGAACAAAATTGTCTGTAACATCCCTTTATTAAAATCAACATCTTCGAAGCTATCGTAATTTTGAAATAACTCAGCAATAAAATAGGTAGGTACTGCGGAATTTGAACTCGAACTCGTTGAATACCACTGACTGGAAATATTTTGATAGCATAATAATTAATTTAAAATTAAGAACCTTCAGGATGTCAAGTAGGCTTTTATATTTTTACTAGCTTTATCCCGCAACTTCGTATGCGCTTAACTACCCTCCTCGTGGAAATTTCAGAAACTATACAACTAGACACCCACTGAAAGAACCTTTATACCAAGTATCACACCCATGCACTCAAGGAATAAGTTTTTTTCATACAAACTAAAAATCATATATTTTCCGTGCCCGTGGGAGTTTTGGGATTTTTTTTCGTAGCACAACCAGTCACTCTTTGAAGAACCTTCATGCCAAGTATCACATCCGTACACTCAAGGAATAAGATTTTACATACAAACTAAAAAGTCCAACCCCTTCCCGTGGAAATTTCGGGAATTCCTTCCATAATACAAACAGACACTTATTGAGGAACCTTTATATCAAGTATCACATCCGTGCACTCAAGGGATGGGTTTTTTTCATACAAACTAAAAATCATATATTTTCCGTGCCCGTGGGAGTTTTGGGATTTTTTTTCGTAGCACAACCAGTCACTCTTTGAAGAACCTTCATGCCAAGTATCACATCCGTACACTCAAGGAATAAGATTTTACATACAAACTAAAAAGTCCAACCCCTTCCCGTGGAAATTTCGGGAATTCCTTCCATAATACAAACAGACACTTATTGAGGAACCTTTATATCAAGTATCACATCCGTGCACTCAAGGGATGGGATTTTTTCATACAAACTAAAACATCATATACAGGGTTGTTTTGTAGGCACTTGCCAAATTTTAATATTACGTACTTTGATATAACACGAATAACCTGCATTTTTATTTTAGTATCGCTCAGTAGAAAAAAGTAAAGATATGGCACCTTAATTTGTTTCGCGAATAGTCGT